>JAOYND010076277.1:0-11071 GCA_025802135.1 Lagerstroemia fauriei | reverse complement strand
GTCGTTGCTTTTAAACGCTCCTCCACCTCTCATTATTATGCTTCGTTCATATTGTTAAATCACACATCATTTTGGTTCAAGAATGATCATGAATTTATGGGAATAATAATACTGGAAGTCCTATATATTTAAAAATAAATAATTTAGTATTGTAAAATCCCTTATATTTCAGTTTGAATTATCACGGTTTTGCCAACGTGGTTTTCACACCGTTAGCAGTTCCGTCAATAGAACAGTGACGATTTAGGCTGAGTGCGTAGGGGAACTGATCGTAGATGACCGAATTAACTATTTTTAGACATATATGATTCAACTATAAAAATGACGAACATATAGTATTTCTACTATCACTATCACTGGATTTATGAGAGAATTAGATATCACAACGTAATAGTTTAGTTTTTGGATGAAAATAAGGTTAGAATCTTATGAAATACATAACAATAAAATAATATCAGAGTACCTTAAATACAGTAATCAGACATACACCCAATGCCTCACTAAGGATATTTTCCCAGATGTCTCATCTAGCCCAACTGAAGGTTCTCTAGTGAACCACTCGCAATAATTTTACATGGTATCATATTAGGTTTTTAGATGGAAATTGGCTCAAATTATTATAAGATCCACTACTAATAATATGATATTTGAGTGTCTTAACCATGGAAGTCTGATAGAAGCCTAAGGCCCAACTGAGAGCTCTTTCCCGGCTGTGTCATCAGGCTTAGCTGAGGGTCTGCCGACTGTCCTCAGACAATGACTTAACACATATCATCCATTGGCCAGGTTGAGGGATCTGCCCTTATCTGGTGGATAAAAATGAAACGAAATGTGATTTCTACATAATAGTCGAGAAATTATGTGGTAATCCTACCTTGTCATGTGTTTGGTGAAAGCACATTTAGATTTTTACTTGGTATGGATGCTTACTAGTACGTGATTAGTGGAACATGAAATTCTATAGTGAGAGATTTATGATTAGCTCATTATCATCACAGTTGTGAGAAAGTGAAGAACTTTAAAAGTACAGTATGAAAATGACAGTAAAAATATCGAGAAAAATAAATACAACAGTTTATATATATACACACACATATAATAGAGTTTATTGGCTGAATAATTCATTGAATCATAGTATTTATAGGAGAAAATGACATAGGGAGTCCTATATATTTGTCGACTCTTGCAAGTAAGTCGTAAATATTACAAAGTATTAAATCAAGTCCTATATGTTGTCCACTTTACAACATCGAGTCATTTCCTTCACTTACCGTTACTTTAAGCTCGATGTTGTAACGTGGACAACATATAGGACTTGATTTAACGCTTTGAAACATTTCCGACTCATTTACAAGAATCGACAAATATATTGGACTGCCGGTGTCTTTATCTCGTATTTATAGTAATTTTAGAGATCAGATGACATAAAAAATCAGAAAATAAAAATATTAGCTCTCAAACAAATCATATACAAATAAAAAACTGTTTCATACTATAAATTTACAAAATATTAACTAATTTAATGGTCAAATATTGACTTTTTTATTTTCATAACAATAAAATACTCTTTTTTTATCAGTGATAACAGTAAAATATTCACTATCTCGCTAAATGGGCTCAAGTGTGATACTTCCTCAAATACTTAAAGACTTGCCAATCATAGAGATAGTTGAAGATAGACTAGTCTTTCTAGCCGATCCCAATCTTTAATGTTTCCGACAACTTAATCCCCAAGGGTTGTAGATAGGATATGCGTATGATTTGTGTGAAAATTCACGATATCGGAGGTTTGAATCCCCTTGAACGCGTAACCTTTGTGAGGAGGAAGTTTTCAGTGGAGCGGTCATACCACGTAAGCGATACCGACGTAGTATATCCATCCAATCAGAACTTGACATACAATCAATAATTATACAATTATAATTATTAAATCTAAAAAAATCTTTAAGAAATATTAAAAAACTAAATAAATGGTGAATCTTAATTGAAAAAATATATAAATGGTAAAAATATTAAAAAATCTAATAAATGGTGAATCCCAATTGGACAAATATATAAATGGTGAATTCTAATTAGATGGATATACCACGTCAGTATTGAAGACTTTCTCCTTTGTAAGGCCACCCATGTATGTGTTTTGCACATGAACTGACTTGAATCTATTGACTTGTAAGATGCTCATGGGCCCGAGAAAAATAAACTTCTCGTTATAAAAAAAATATTTCAGACAAATTGAAACATCTCTCTTGAATTTTTTTTACAGTACAGAAAATAAAGGAATATGAGAAAATTAGAATGGAGTTAAGAACTTTGTAGTTTTAGATAGGTAGCGATGATAATAAAGTAGCGAGGATAATAAAATGAACTTTCTCGCTAAAATTAGCATTGTTCACGTTGCAAATTTATTTTATTTTTATTTGTTTTCTTTTGCATTTGTGATTGATGCGAGCCGAAGGCCTGAAACTGCAAGTTGTTGAAAGAAGGTTCGATTTTGGTCAACAAGTTGCTTAAAATGACATTTAAGTTCCGACAGAAAAGCTTACAGTTAGGTTAGTTAGCCGGCTGAAAACGACAGCTTATTGGAGACGTCAGAATTATATCATCATATGCTCTTTAAGACGAGAAAGTCTTCGGCGGAGAGATTATATCATATAAGTGATACTGACGTAGTATATCAGTTTAATCAGGAATTAATATGTAATTAATAATTATACAATTATGATAATTAAATCCTAAAAAATCTTTAAAAAATATAAAAACTTTAAATAAATAGTGAATCCTAATTTGAAATAATATATAAATGGTAAACAAATATTAAAAAATTTAATAAATGGTGAACCCTAATTAGAAAAAATATATAAATGCTGAATTCTAATAGGACTGATATACCACGTCAGCATTACTTACGTGGTATGACCGCTCCACTGAAGAGTTTTTGCTTTTGGATGCCTTTATAAGAGAAATTCTTCGGTAATTATCTCTAAGAAAATACAATTAAAATATGAAAAATGAATAAAATAATATTATTCATTCAAATAATTATCTTAATTATTACTAATCAAAGTAATTTAATTAATTATTCATTCATCTTTTCACTTTATAAGGTTTGATACTTTGCAGATTCAACGGTCAAGAAGCGCAGATCCACCTGCAGGAAGGGTAATAAAAAAAATTACCAATAATTACATTTTCAGATCCAACGGCATGAAGAACATTCGGTGTGATAACTTCACAGTTTGACAAAAATTTTCCATGCTCTATGGTCATAGTTGTTTTTTTTTTTCTTCCTCTTAATGTGAAGAACCATGGACTGGATATGGGAAATTAAATTAAAGGGACACGAAAAATTAATGATCTCTCGATTTCAAATTAGTAAGATGTGTGCCATTGGATATAGAACTGTCCCTCAAGATGTATCATTATTATTTTGGATGTGAAATTGAATACTTTTTGTTATGAAAATAGCAGATATCCCGAAAATGATTAGAATAAAGAGGAAAATAAAATGGCACAAGATTGTACATGTGAGAATCTAACCAAGGTAAGGACGGATTTAAGGGAAAGTGAAGGTGAAGAATGGATCTTCGTGTGTAGTGGCATAAAACTCCGTCTCAAATCCAAAAGTTGGAGGTTCGATCCTCATCGTGAAGTTATGTGACCATTTTATTTTTTATTTTTATCATTATATTTAACTTATATAAGTCTCTCTTATCACGGAAAAAGGGAAAATGAAGGCAATTGCGACTTAAAACATGCTAGTTTATTATTCCTTTGACTGCCCTTAAATTTCGCATCCAATAAAATGTTTTTTAGATTCAAGTCCTCTTCATACAAAATTGAGAACAACATTACTATTTCAAATACGTTTTCCAGAGCAAAAGATTTCATATATTGAATCAGGGACGGATCTTGAAACTTGGTTCAGGGGACGAAACTCCATAGGATAGTAACATCACGAGTTCAAGGGGTGAACTCTATAAGACACTAACATAATGAGTTCGGGGAAGCGAAATATGATAGTTCAATAAAAAAAAATTGGACAAAATTAAGTGAAATATGCATAGTATATTGAGAATTTTCCTGACTTCACCGGGGCGATCGTCCCCCGTATCCCCCTGAATCCATGCCTGTATTGAATCCAGACATTCTGCACTTGCTCTTTTCTTTACCATTGACCTCCCCTTGTAACCTAATCTTACATTTTCAATAATATATTGACTGGTCCCGCCCCCGCCTTTAGGTGAGAGTGTTCTAAGTTATTGTATAACTGTATTTACATAGTATTATAAATTAATAAGATTCAATCACTCTAAAATTTTCATAAAATCTTCAAAATTATAAAAATAATCTTATAAATAATTAAATTTATTTAATTTATAATATTATATAAATAATATCACGTGATATATACTTTAGACTTTTTTTTTCCACCCTTGACTTTACGCGGCGGAATTGGCGCCAAAGGACAGTCTATAATCTCTCCCGCTGACTTCTTTTGACATAAAAAGAAGCGTTTGTTATTCCTCTGGTTTTATTTTTATATATACCTTTTTTATTTCAATTGGTGATTTAGCTGGCCCTATCAATCAAGAGAAATTCTTAAATAATTATATATTATCATATAACGTGAGATAATATCGATTAAATTTTTAACAAATTAATAAAATAGTACTAATCACTCGAACAATTGTCACAAATATTATTAATTAGAATATAGTATTTTCTCAGCGCATCATTGTGACATAGGATCTAAGATTTTTTTACAGAGAGATAGGAGATTCTATGTCCACTTTAATGGATGGTTTGTTGTATAGTGCTCTTGAAGGAACACAAAGATGGAAAAGAAAATCAATCTTTTTTTTTTTTGTGTGAGAATCTTGTCTATGTCTCAAATCTTTGAGATTGGAGAAGAGTGGTAGGGAAAGAAATCCGACAACTCGTTAGATTTGACCTTGTGGTCCTTTGAACTAGCTTTCTAAAAAGAGTCGAGTTTCATTCACTGTAAATATGGATAGTAATTTCTCCCGGAATCATGAGACCTGTCCCGCTTCACCCCAGTTTGGTGCTGGTCCAATCCGCCCCGTGCATGATTCACAGTGAGTCTGAGTCTGTGTTCTATGTTCTGACCCATTCCACCATACTGTATATATTATATTATCATATATTTTAAAGTTAAAATTTAAATTTATGAGCACTTCTTTCTCAATAAATTGTATAAAATTGAGCGTACTTCATTGAAATTATGTAAATTTTGAATTTAGTTAACTATATTATTATAAATATGTAATTTTATACTATATCTTAAATTATGTATACATAATATTAATTTTTTTTTAAACCTGGTCAAATCATACCCCGATCCATCCTATTCAAGTCAGGATGTGGGTGGACCCGTTTAGGGTGCAAGGCCGGTCTGGGTCTTCAAGTACCCAGCCCGCCCTCATGTGCAGGACGGTTCGCTTATATGGACCTGACCAGTCTTCACCTGTCCATGTGAGTTCTATGAGCTAGTATAATAGAGCACAAAAACATAGACATCAAGGCTACCATTTAGCAGCAATGAACTATTGAAGAATTTCATATATTTTCAAAGCGTAAAATATTGGATTTAGTCGCAACATTTCCTTATCTTCTATTTTAGTAATAGATCATTTATAGGTTAAATTTAGTTTTCAACCTTTTCTTTTAAACTTGTTTTTACTACTATATTATTTTTTTTATCAAAAAATCTAATTATATATAAAAATAAGAAAATTAAAAAAAAAATATATATATATATATACATATTGAATGGAAAGGAAGGGGGCGCGCCCTTGGTAAGCCATATGACAGTGCTGATATAATGTCATAACCAATAAAATTCAGTCATTTTAAGATTTTTTAATAAAATTATAATTAAAAATAATCCTAAAAATAATTGAATTCTACTGGTTTGAACGTCAGGTCAGCATGATCATGTGATATATCCGTTACATACATGACTTTCTCTTGAAAAGGAGGGGACTCGCTAGTAACCACCCTTTTCACTTCATCATGTTCACTATATTTTTTAAAATTTTACTATTTTTAATTTTCATAATAAAATGATAGATAGTATAATAAGAAATTAAAAAAGGGGTTGAGGACTAAATTCATCTTAGAAAAAAGGTTGGGAAGAAAGACAAAAAAGTAAGAACCATTTTTAAAAAATTTGAAATCCCTACATTTTAATTTAAGGTGAATTATGAATTTGGTAGAAGTTGAAGTTATCGATTTTAAACACGACATAATAACATCACATGGATACAAATTTAGGTAGGCTTCGGTTGAGATTTGATCCATTCAGTGTTAGATGTAATTAAATGATAATTAAAATTTCCAGATAATTTCGACTATCATTGATAATAGAGAATTAACAAAGATAAGTATAGAAGTACAAATAATACTAGAGGTCGAGGTCTGTTGTGATCATGGTTCTTTTAAGATCTAGATTGGGCTCTTCGTAATCATGCTGAGATAAGTTGAACATCTATATGCCAAGATACATTAACATGCAAAGTTGAAACTAGCAACAGACTCTGCGTTCTCTCAGTGAACTTTTCATTCTAAGTTAAAAAACTCTAATATACCTTTGAGTAAAAGGTCCAATTTATAGAGGATGGAGGACTTGTCAATTAATGGTAATCAAATCAGCTGTTACCATATTAAATGGTAAGTTACAATATTAATCAGTATGTTACGACATTAATTTGACTATTAATGAGATTATTCACCATTAATCAGTCGTTAGAAAAGTTTTTCACGTTGTAGAATTGTTAGGAGCGACTTGAGTGTTGCCCAAGATGACTCAATGGAAACCGTCTTAGGAATCGATTGGAATCTACTAACATCAAGGAGTCGCCGAGGACAACTAAAGTCAACCATCATTGGAAGTCGCCCTGGTCCGACTTGTAACATTCAGAGACTGGAAATCACCTTTCAATATTTAATTTTATTACAAGAAAAAAACTGGTCTCGTGTGAGGCCTATTTTAATGGGGCACTCAATGCAACTATTGCATGCTAGTGTCATAAGTGAGCTAGTTGCTTTAGCATTTCCCCCCGGCCTGTGCGGCCTTAGAACCTCGCCCTAGGTCAGCCTGACCACCACAAGAGAGTTTTAGAGAGAGAGAGAGAGAGTAGAGAGAGAAGCTCTAGAACTCAAAGTTCTAGTGTATATTGCAATTGAAGGAGATGCCTCTTTGTATAGAATAAAAAGCTAACTACTGTAATAAACACCGACCTACCATCTACCATGCTCATTACAAGTGCCAACTACTCGATTTAAATACATCTTCTAATTACTTACATTAATTGTAATTTGCTGTTCACTTATACCTTCTGTAAGATGCACTCCTCGAGGCTCCTTGGGGCTCGTGCCAATTGGAGATAGGATCATCATGGTGACACGAGAAAAACCTCAGTTGACGGGTTGATCTGTGACATTCTCCCCCACATAGTTGAGCAACGCCCTCACCACATCCTCAACGTGGAACTACTCAATCAGCTTTTCGGATTGCCAGAGGTTCTCAGCAAGCTCCCAACTCGCCTCGTTGTTGAGCAATCCCTTCCATTTTATGAAGTATTCTCACTTCAGCTTGCACTATCGCTTCCTTGGAGCACGATTAGCTAAGATATGCTCAACTTCTCGGCTATAGGAGGCTTTTGCACCAATTGGAGATCTAGTGGACTTTGCTCAACCCAGATCTTCCTTGTTTTTCCGGAAAGGCTTCATCATACTTACGTGGAATACTAGATGGAGCTTTAACTTTTTGGGAAGTTCCCGTGATATGCCACCATCCCAACACGTTTAATGACCTAGAATGGACCTTAGTATTACTGCACAAGCCCTTTTATGGCCTCCCTTGAGTTGAAGGATCCGATATAACTTGACTACCACAAGGTTGACCACTTGGTAATCCACATGGCAGCGCTTCTTCTGGGCTCACTTCTTCATTCATCTTGAAGCCTTGTTGAGCCAGCATCGTGGCAAATATGCTTCTTCTTGCCACTCCTTGGTAAATTTGTAAGCCGAAGGGTTGTTCCCCTTATAGTCGGATGCAATGGCACTCGGGGTAAGTGGTTGTTGCCCCATAGCTATCTCGAAAGGTCTAGCCAGTGGACTTACTCCATTGCAAGTTGTGGGAGATTGAGTCCATCGATCAGCTTGGGATTAGTCTCGCTGCGTGGAGCTCATATAATGCTACAAATATAGCTCCAAGAGTGCATTCACCCTCTCTGTCTGACTGTCGATTTGGGAATGCAAGCTCATGGAGAAGTTCAAATCGGATCCCCGCAGCTTGAAGAGCTTTGACCAGAATTGCCCGGTGAACCTTGGATCACGGTTGCTCACGATTGCCAGTAGCACTCCCTAGTATTTCACCATATTCTTCGTGAAGAAGCGAGCTGCCTCCTCAGCAGGCCAGTCTTTTGTCATTGGGATGAAAGCTTCATACTTTGAGAATCGATCCACGACGATCATCAAGGTCTAGCAACCTTTCGACTTGAGCAGGTTGACAATGAGAGGTCCATGGACATGCTCTCCCATGGATGCTCTAGGACTGGTAGCAACTCCAGCAAACCAGCTGAAGATTTTTGCTCCATCTTGTCCCTTGGCACACAAGACAAATCTTCACGTAGCTTTCCACATCATCTCAGAGTTAGGGCCAGAAATAACGGTCTTCAATGAGAGCAAGTGCGATGGATACCTGGATGACCCGAACACTTGGAGTCATGGCATTCTCAAAGGATCTCTTCATGGCATTCTCAAAGGATCTCTTGTTGAAGATTCCCATGGTGAGGGACATATAGTCATTGTCCCTTGGTCTAAAAGAGGTCGCCCTCACACCAAAATTGCCTCGTCATCCCTTACCATGTTAACTCAAGTAGGGACTTTGTCTGACCATCATATGAAGGTCCCCCTCGATCCGCTCCATTAGCAGACATCAGGCAGGCTTATCATTGCTAAATCGATTTGATGACTAAAGTACATCATATACCGCAGTTCGCCTTCCCTAGCTTATACTCGAGCAAGAACGGAAGTCGGAAAGAAATTCCTGCCACCAACCTTGCTTTGGCGACAACTTCTTTTGGGTTCGGAAGTAGCTTGTGGTGATGTTATCATTCCTAACCGCGTAACCACGATCCTAAGAGATAGTGTCTCCACATGCAAAGGAAGTGGACTACTGCCATCATCTCCTTCTCTTGGACCATGTACCGTTGCTTGGCTTCATTCAGCATTCGAGACTCATAAGCTATCGGCCACCCCTCCTACATGAGGACTCTACCAATAGCAAAGTTCAAGGCATCGATCTCTACCTCGAATGCCATCTGGTAATCCGGAAGAGAAAGGACAGGCTCCTCCGTCATTTAGCCCCCTTCAAGTGATCGAAGGTTGCTTAACACCCGATCCTCCACTCCCACATGTGACCCTTGTTCAGTAGGTTGATCAGTGGAGTGGTGATGCTAGAGTAGCCTTGGCCAAACTACCTATAATAGTTTATTAGGAATGAATATAACTCAGTTACCTTGGTAGGTGGCTCCCATTCCTCGATAGCCTAGATCTTAGCTCGGTTCATTCAAACTAGCCCTCCACCAATAATGTGATCGCGAAAGGGGATCTCTTCTTCAGTGAATGCGCAATTCTCCCTTTCGACAGAGGGATTTCTCCCGTAATGCCCCAAACACTTGCCTAAAGTGGTCGATGTTCTCCTTTAATGTCCAACTATACACCATAATATCATCAAGGTAAACAACGACAAACCAATCAAGGAATGGTTGGAGTACCCTGTTCATTAGCATGCAAAAGGTTTTCGGTGCATTTGTGAGATCGAACGGCATGACTAGAAACTCATAAGAGCCATATCTAGTTACGCATGTTGTTTTGGCTCATCCCCTTTGGTGATCCTCACTTGGTAGTAGCCCAACCGCAAATCAAGCTTAGTGAATCATCTTACTCCTCCAAGCTGGTAAAATCGGCGATCAGTGATATCGGGTACTTGTACTAACTTGTTTAGCACCCGCTAATCAATGCACATCTAGAGGGAACTATCATGCTTCTTTTGGAAAAAGATAGGGGCACTGAATGTCAACTTGGACGATCAGATTTAACAAGTGTCAATTAGATCCTTTAGCTGCCTCCTTAGCTCTTCTGGCTCTAAAGGTGCCATGCGATACGGTGCCATGGCTGGTGGTCGAGTTTTGGGCACGAGCTCGATCTTGTGGTCCACCTCCCTCTTTGGAGTCAACTTCTTTGGCAACTAACTCTAGTGGCATCACACCCCTAAGCTTTTAGTGAGGCTAGGTAAGTCATCTCGCCCTTTCACAATGCCTTGGTGAGCTGCATTACGGAAAATATCTTTGCATTCCCTATGATGCGCTTGACCAGCAGCACACATTGGCATTGCGAGTCTAGGATGTACAAGCAATCCGCGAACGGCTCCACTAGGACGTTGATCCCGTCAATGAAGTCCAACCCAATGATGAAATCATAGTCATCAAGAAGGATTACCTCAACTCTTTCGCGACTTACCCAATGCCCGATGCAGGTCTCCAATTCCTTAGCGATTCAACCAATGGGGACCTCCTTTGAGTTGATGGTCTTTAGCCAAGTCTTCTTCCCACTTTTGACCTAGATACCCAGCTTTTTGGCTACCCAATCAGCCATGAAAAGGTTGGATGCCCCGTGTAGACAAGGCTTCCAAGCATAGTTTGCACTTCTTCAATGTTTGTATGCAGCATTCCCTTGATCTTATGCTCTTTCTTTTGGATGGAGCTCAAGATCCATAGTGATCCCAACCACATTTCCTCCTTCTCCTCATCAGCCTTGACGAGAGCTGCAAGCTTGGCCTTTGTTGGCATTCCCTTGACATGTGAGGATGTTGGGATATGTCTCGGCATAAGCCAGAACTTGAAGACCAGAAGACCTGAAGAACGAGTTGGAGATTAGATTCAAGATACAAGATATGTACGAACAATGATCAACGGTCGAGATCGCGGTTGGAAGCACGGAATATCCTGGACAGAATCTTGGTAGATATTTGGGAGATTTTGTG
>JAOYND010076167.1:0-11079 GCA_025802135.1 Lagerstroemia fauriei | reverse complement strand
AAATCGGTACCCATCCCTGAATTTAAGTCATTTGTTTGCTTGCACATTTCTATTCATCCAATTGTTACCCTAATCGACGTTCAAATTGATGTTCTGAAGTGAAACTCATAAATTAGTATCACTTGTTCTAACATGCCACTATAGTCTACATGCAAAAAGGAAAGGGTTCCACTATAATTGTTATTATATACAATTACCCATCCCTCTCACACACTATCCCACACTATCCGCCCAATACATTTATTACAAGTTGCTAGGGATTAGCATTCTATTATGAGTTGTATTCCATTGTATATATGAAAATCTTCATTACCCATTTTTAAGATTGTAAAACCCTTCGTCATACTTTCTTAGAATTATAATGCTATCACTTGACAATATATTCTCATTGTAAATATTAAAATATTCATCATACCATCTTACAATTGTATTCACAATATTTAACGAGTTGTATTTCATTGTACACATGAAAATCTTTGTTAGCATTGTTAAGATTATAAAACTCTTCATCATACCTTTTTAGAATGTCAATCCTATCACTTGACAACATATATTCCCATTGTGAGCGTGAAAATATTCATCATACCATGTTCCAATTGTATTTGCATTCTTTTACGAGTTGTACTCCATTGCACACATAAAAATTTTCATGAGTTGTATTTCATTGTACACATCAAAATCTTCGTAGCACATTCTTAGGATTACTTTTTATTTTTTGACTCAAAGAAACATTCTATTAAAGCTCACCCAAAAAAATAAGTGAACATCAAAAACGTCCTTCCATTTATACTTGATACATTCATCCATTTTAGTCTCCGTCCTTGGCTTTCTTTGAAATTATGTAATCCTTTTTAGTGAAATATTGCTCAATAACTCTCCTGACTCTTCTCATTCTCATTCTACTACACATTAGAGGGCGGGAAATTGCTTCGTCTTCTCAAACCTTTCAAACAGTGCTCGTCCTTGTGTGTGAGTGATCTATCCACACAGAGAGCATCTGAAAGTTGTTAGCTGTTCAACTTCCATGTGCGAATGGACAAAGGCAAAGAGCTCGAATCTCCATTTGTCTGCAAGCCAAGGTGAGTCGTTCTTATAGTCATTGCAAAGATCCTTCCTTTTCAACTTTTTCATAAGTTGAACATGGTATTTACCTCGTGCACTTATTTGGGTTTGCTTAAGTAACTCAGATTTTGGATTCGTTATTTTTAGGGTTTGGTTGGTGTTGTTTTACTATGTCTGTGACTTGTAGTGCCTCTATTTGGAAGTCTGTCAATGTATTCATTCATCACGGTGGGAACTTCGTAAGGGACCCAAACCTAAGGTATGATGGTGGGGAGGTGGAGGTGAGAAAAATTTCGACTTGGCTACCTTCAGTGCTGTTGTATTGAGGAATTGGTCAGCCACCTTTACAATAGAAAGCCAACAGCTTGCTGTTATGGAGATCCAAGTTTCATTAATTTTGAAATGGGTTTAGAGCCACTCGGTGATGATAAACATGTTAGATATTTGATTGATAGCCTGCAAAATCAATGTGAGATGCACTTGTATTTCGAGCATTTAAAAATCGATGAACCTGATGGACTCACAACAGAAAAGATTGTGGAGTTTGAGAGGCAAAAGAAATTATTTGTGGAGCAAGAAAAAAGACAGGAAGAACTAGTTGAACATTGTTGCGTAAATAGGAGGGACTGCAAGTATAAGTGTCCCAATCAAGTAATAAAGGATGAATAGAGTATTGTTCCCACGAGGACTCGTTCCAATCTACTACTAAGCACTAGAATTAGCATGATTGTATCCAAAACAAATCAATCGAATAATTGAAGTAAAAAGTAAATTGAAGAAACAAGTAAACAAGAATCAATCAATACAGTAATTCTAAGGTTCACAACTTCACCTATTCTACTCTTAAGTCAAGTCCTTCTCCCATGTTATTAACCTATGATTCTAGGGTTTCCCACTACCTCCTTACGCACCTCTCGATGTCGTAAGAATGTACCTACGCGGAAGACACTAACCCACTCTATCTCTAGGTGATTAGTGTTGAAAGGCCAATTTAAACCAATCCTAATTGGCTATCTGGGTGCTCACCATCTTTCCAAGCGCTAGCACGAATAATCTCACCTCTCAGCACAAGTTAACCTAGACTATGCACTCTCTAGCGTGATTTTGATTCCCTTTCTTGAGGCTCCTCTCAATCTCAGGTCCATTCTCGCGGGTGATCAAGCCAAAAGAAAGCATAAAGTACAAGAAATACATAAATAACACCTAGGAGGCTTACCTCGATAAAATTATATACATGAGAGAAACGAACTCAATTTAAAACATCAAAAAATGTTCCATTGATCCCCCAGGAATCTAGGGGTCTAGTTCAACATAATAAAAGAGAATATAAGAGTTGGAAGATAGAACAACATCATGAAGATAAGAAAGAAAATGATAGAAGGAACTCTAGATAGTAGTGGAGTCGAATCTCTCGATCACGCCTACATGATCTTTAAGCACGAACCCTCATTCTTGCTCCAAGTTTGCAGCCTTTCTTCGCTCTTCAAAATTAGTAAAATATGTTGAATAATGGTGTCATTGTTCTCTGTTAAGCTGCTGAGGTGGTGCCTTCAAATAATGAGGGAGATAAAATCTATCGAGCTAGATTTGATCAAATCTTTCCCTCAAAAATTGCAGCTCAATATTCCAAATCTTTGACCAGTTTCCTCTCTATTTCCAGCCCATTAATTGCTATACTGAGTGTGGGAATACTTTTGGAAACTCCCTTAAATCATTGGGATCAAGAAAGAGAAGTTTCCTATTTTCAATCCGCGTAAAAGTCCCGTGTCGCCTATTGTCTAGTGGACCGCGGTCTAAGTCCTCTGTTGCACGTAATACTCTGTAGACCTCAGTATAAGATCGTGGCTACCATGTTCTGTGTACAGTTTTATTTCTTTGGCCATAACTTCCTCATTTTAGCTCTGATTAATGATTTGTTTGATGTGTTGTAATCCTGACTCAATAAGCTTTCCAATGATATCTTAATTGCCATATTTCTCAATAGAAAATATGAGAAATTTCCTCTTAAAGTTGTTGGATCGAACGTTGAATCATCGAGCATGTCATTTCTTTATCTTTTCGCAAATATTTTTTCCGTTCCCTAGACATTAAAAGACTACCAGCAGTATCTAATCCATATTTAAAGTTCTAAACACTATTATTTATAACAATTAAATCCCAAGAATAAAAAAATATGCAATTAACCTCTAAATATATGAAAAGTGGCCTAAAACTAAAAAAAAATCATACAAATCATAATGTCAACATACCCCCAAACCTAGACTTTTGCTCAGCCTGAGCAAAAATTAAGAACATGCAATCAAAAGATTAAACCAAGTTGGTCCCATAATGTTCTCAGGAACGGCTTGTTACTTTTCACATGACTTTCAATTCGAATGCTTCCAAACCGGATGTTAATTTCCACTAGAAACTCGGCCCTTACCCGTGCGGTGTTAGTGCAAACACTCTTACAAAAGTTCAAGCACCCAATCTGAAGCTAGGTTGGTCAAGCATACAATAAGAGACTTAAACAATTATAAAGACATTGCCTTTGCCAATTCCACTCCTTTCTTTCTCACCCTTTTTCTTTCTTTAGTGGTGCACGACTGTGGGTGTCATGTTCATAAGCTAGGCCCGTATAGCGAGGAATCAACCAATGGCTCCCGTCCCAGTTGGTCCAAGGCATTAGGTGTTGAGATGCCCCTACAGATCTATCCTTGAGTTTTCGATGAATGGACTATTTTTTCCACCACGAGCACATGTCGGGCCTTATTGCGTATGTTTTCGCACTAAATGACACTCAAACCCATATAGTGGTGCTTAGAGCCTTGACACATCTTTCAACTAAGCTCACATATGCAATTCTATAAGATTTTTCTTTGCTAGCTTATGCATAAAACTTTTTTTTTTCACATTTTTCTGTTTCTATCTTTATTTGCCTTTAGTAGGATATCTAAGTTCATGCTTTTGCCTACTCTCATGTTAGCCATACAACCAAGCAACATTAAGGGCAATTTTAAGCTATCCCTAAAGCAAGAGTGCCGTGAAAAATAATGGGGTTTAGACATCTTGAAATATTTTCTAAAACACATCCTAAGGTAGTTGCAATCTCAAATCCAATCACGTTCCAAGTTTCAAGTCATTAGTTATCGTCATGGAACAAGGGCCAACCAGTTTTGAAAAATTTTACATATTCTTAGGTAGGGACAACCACTTCTAGTAACTTGACACACTCAAGCATATGCAATACAAACTAAACAAACTAATCCTAGAACATGGACTGAACATATAAGTTAATGAAAATTCCAACAAAAGTTCTAGCAAGCACCCAAACAAACAAGGCATAGTTTCCCACCCCTAAACCTAAACTTAGCATTGTCCTTAATGTGAAACAAGAGTAAGGGAATAGAAACTTGCCTTGTTAGTTGATTGGAGAGCCATGATTCCTATTCATCTGATTCAGACCTCGATCTATAGATCGCGGTCTAACAGTTATGTTGTGCTCTGGCCTCAGTAGACCGTAGTCTATGGACCGCGGTCGCTCTTCTTTTTGTCTCCTTCCGTGAGATCTTTTGATATTCGCTTCATAAATCTGATCCATGTTTCCTAAATGCGCTAAGAAATTGGATAAAATGAATAAAATCTCATCTAGAGAAAGGAAAAACAATCAAGACAACAAGCATAAGTCCTCCTAAACCTAATCCATGAATCATCAATAAAATAATATAAGAGAAATTAAAAGAAAGATAGAATACTCCCCTAGAATGAAGTAGGCATCCTTCTCGATGAATTAGCTCTTGCCGCTTTCTTGTTTGCCACTTGATCACCTTCCTTAGATGATGGACTCTCTTTTTTAGCTATTGATGAGTAAGGTTCAATAATCCTCCAAGGTAGTTGATATGTTTGTGGAATTGTTGGTGTCTTGGTGGTGGTTCATACACTCCCTTTGTTGATTTGGAGGATCACAATGCTTCCATGAAAACTAATTGTTTCATTGGTATTTGATTAGGCTCTAAACAATGGGAGATGCCAATAAAATTCACGTGTTCGTTTGGCTCATCAAATATCCATATCTCATCTTGTGTAGGATTGGCCATAGGTTAGATGGAAGTGTCAAAATAGCAACTTTGGACTTCTATGGCTTCTTCACATATTCCACTACTTGGTGTTGGTGAAGTCGTGTCCACCTCATCTATTGAATTGCTAGTGGTGTCATTCTCCTCCTCCCTTGAGAATTCTTCACTTTATATCTCCATTCCATCGACTTTTTCCTCATCCTCTAACTCTAAATCACTCCAAAAATTGATCGTCTCATTATTCTTGCAATCTTCACCTTATAGGTTGACCTCATTTTCGCTAGGCAATGTTCCACATGGTTGAGAATTGATTGCTTGAGCAATTTGGCCAATCTGAGTCTCCAAGTTGTGCATCTGCAACTGTAAAGCAGCAATTTGATTAGAATTAGCTTGAATAGCATCATGAGTCAATTGAGCGGAATTCATAAAACTAATTAAAGTTTCTTCGGGTTTATAAAGTCGATCTGAAGCCGATTGTTGTTCAAAAACTTGTTGTTTAAGGTTTTGTGAGCAGTTCATGAAATTGTTGAGTGCTTCCGCAAGTCTAAAAGAAGAATCCTAGTCAGAATATTGTTCATTGAAGTTTCAAGCATTATTCCACCCCGATTTTCATGTTTGGTGATGCTCCTACTCATTATCGTGGCAAGCTCCCAATCCTAAATCACACATATCATAAGGAGCATTATTCCATGCATTGTGATCAATCACGATTCATCAACTCAAAATAATCAGGACAATAATCGGGTAGATGAAGCTTTCCACAATAACCACAAGAGATGCAATAGTTTTGTACGAATCTATTATAAATTTCAATAATTGAATCTCTATAAGGTCCACATGCCCAATTGAAATTATCTTCCATATCTACAATGATTAATTTAAGATCTATCAAAAGATGAAATTAAAATATATATCACAAAAGAAAGAAAAGTAAACAAAAGATAAAAGTAAGAAAATAATGTAAAGAAAGAAGAAAAAGTACATTCAAATAGAAAGTTAGGAAAAATAGAAATAAAAAAAAAATTGGCCGAGGAACAACCGCTTGGTAGTAGGGTTAATAGAAAACTTAGAAAAGAGTCCCTGGCAACGGTGCCAAAAACATGTTGTGTAAATAGGAGTGCCAGCAAGTATACGTGTCGCAATCAAGTAATAAAAGATGAGTGGAGTATCGTTCCAACGAGGACTTGTTCCAATCCACTACTAAGCACTAAACTTAGCACGATTGTATCCAAGCCAAATCAATCAAATGATTGAAGTAAAAAGTAAATTGAAGAAACAAGTAAACAAGAATCAATGAACACAGTATTCCTAGGGTTCACAACTTCACCTATTCTAGTCTTAAGTCAAGTCCTTCTCTCTTGTAATTAACTCTACCATGTTATTAACCTAGGGTTCTAGAGTTTACACACTACCTCCTTAAGCACCTCTCGATGTCGCAAGAATGTACCTAAGCGGAACACACTAACCCACTCTAACTCTAAGTGATTAGTGTTGAAAGGCCAATTTAAACCAACCCTAAATGGCTATCTAGGGTGCTCACCATCTCTCGATGCACTCCCACGAATAACCTCGCCTCTCGGCATAAGTTAACCTATACTCTCCACTCTCTAGCGTAATTTTGATTCCCTCTCTCGAGGCTCCTCTCAATCTTAGGTTCATTCTCCTGGGTGATCAAGCCAAAAGAAAGCATAAAATATGAGAAATACATAAATAACACCTAGGAGACGTACCTCGATAAAATCATACACATTAGAGAAACAAACTCAACTTAAAACATCGAAAAAGGTTCCATTGATCCCCCAGGAATTTAGGGGTCTAGTTCAACATAATAAAAGAGAATACAAGAGTTGGAAGATAAGACAACATCATGAAGACAAGAAAGAAAGGGATAGAAGGAACTATAGATAGTGGTGGAGTCGAATCTCTCAATCACGCCTTCACGATTTTTAAGTATGGACACTCCTCTTGCTCCAAGTCTTAGCCTTTCTTCGCTCTTCAAAATTAGTAAAATATGCTGAATAATGGTGTCGTTGTTCTTTGTTATGCGGCTGAGGTGGTGCCTTTAAATAATGAGGGAGATAGAATCTATCGAGATAGATTTGATCTTCAAATCTTCAAATCTTTCCCTCAAAAATTGCAGCCCAATATTCCAAATCGTTGACCAGTTTCCTCTCTATTTGCAGCCCATTAATTGCTATAATGAGTGTGTGAATACTTCTGGAAACTTCTTTAAATCGTTGGGACCAAGAAAGAGAAGTTTAATATCTTGAATCCGCGTAAAAGTCCCGTGTCGCCCAGTGGACCACAGTCTAAGTCCTCTGTTGTACGTAATACTTTGTAGACCGCAATCTAAGATTGCGGCAGCCCTGTTTTGTGCACAGTTTTCATTCTTTGGCCATAACTTCCTCGTTTTAGCTCCGATTTGTGATCTGTTTGATGCGTTGGAATATTGACTCAACAAGATTTCCAATGATACCTTATTTGACATACTTCTATTATAGTGAATATGAGAAATGTCCTCTGGAAGTTGCTGCATCGAATGTTGAATCATCGAGCATGTCATTTCTTCATCTTTCCGTCCATCTTCTTTTCATTCGCTGCACATTAAATGACTCCCAGCAGTATCTAATCCATATTTAAAGTTCTAAAAACTATTATTTATAGCAGTTAAATTTCAAGAATAAAAAGATATGTAATAAGCCTCTAAATATGTGGAAAGTGGCCTAAAGCTAAAGAAACTAAGTTGGGAATAAGCAAATAAATCATGCAAATCATAATATCAACAAACATGCAATGGAGTATGGAGAGGAGGGAGGAGGAGGAGTAGAAGAAGAAGAAGAAGATGATGATGATGACGACGACGACGGCGACGATACTGCTGAAGACAGTACTTACAAAATGGGACCAGAGTTTAGGGAAGATGTGGATGATTTTGCTGAATTTCAAGCCTACACAGAACCTAGGCTCGAGGATTTTGAGCAAGTGCGTTCTAGTGGCGGAGTAAGGATGAGACAAAAGAGTATCCCAAGAGAAAGGCTAGTACACTAAGGTAGAGAAGTAAAGCACAAAAGAAGGCAACAGATACTGAGAGAAGTTCAATGGAGCAGAGCAAGTCTAGAACTAACTTCTCGAGCTACAAAAAAAGGGAGGTTTAAGAGCTCTTTTGCCGAATCTTTTAGGATGGATGAAGGAGTTCGACAGCCATCAACATCAACAGTAGATCATCTAGCTCATACAACACCAATTGCAGGCAAGAGAGCTCAATAGGAAGAGAACCAATTGTCTGATGGCTATCAATCTAAGGATTTGAGGTCAATACATGAAGATGATGAAGGGTATGAGGTTGAATTCCTAATATTCAACCCAGTTGAGGACAACACAATTGTGATTACACTGGGTTTGGAGTTTGAAAATCTTGAACTCTTCAAGAGTGCAGTTAGGGACTTGAACATTCAACAGGGAAGAGAAGTTGATTTTGTGAGAAATGATAAGGAGGGGGTTAGGGCAGAGTGTTCTGAGAAGGCTGACGGATGCCCTTGGATGTGTTTTGCTCATAAAATAAGGTTAGAAAATGTTTTCAAGTTAAAAGCTATATGGCTTATTACTCTTGTGTATGATTCTATCGAGGTACGCCTCCTAGGTGTTATTTATATATTTATTGTT
The DNA here is from genome assembly GCA_025802135.1 of Lagerstroemia fauriei. Classification (NCBI taxonomy): domain Eukaryota; kingdom Viridiplantae; phylum Streptophyta; class Magnoliopsida; order Myrtales; family Lythraceae; genus Lagerstroemia; species Lagerstroemia fauriei. The sequence goes on along the minus strand of JAOYND010076167.1, from coordinate 2,299 downwards.
CTTCATGATTTCTTTTGGCCTGATCACCCACGAGAATGATATTGAGATTGAGAGGAGTCTTGGGAGAGGGAATCGAAATCACGCTAGAGATTGCATAGTCTAGGTTAATTTATGCCGACAAGTGAGGTTATTCGTGCGAGCGCATTGAGATATGGTGAGCGCCCTAGATAGCCAATTAGGGTTGGTTTAATTGGCCTTTCAATATTAATCACCTAGGAATCGAGTGGATTAGTGTCTTCCGCTTAGGTACACCCTTGCGACATCGAGAGGTGCGTAAGGAAGTAGTGGGAAAAGCCTAGAACCCTAGGCTAATAACATGGTAGAATTAATTTGTATGAGAGAGAGACCTTGCTTAAGACAATAATATGGGAAGTTGTGAACCCTAGGAGTATTTTAATTGATTAATTCTTGTTTTCCAATTTACTGTCTACTTCCGTTATTTAATAGACTTGGCTTGGATACAATTGTTTCAGTTTTAGTGCTTAGTAATGGATTGGAACGAGTCATCGTGGAAACGATGCTCTACTCCTCCTTTATTACTTAATTGCGATACGTATACTTGCGAGCACTCTTAAATGCGCAACAAGTTTTTGGTGCCATTGCCGGATACTCTTTTCCAACTTTTCTACTAACCCTAATACCTACCAAGCGGTTGTTCCTCGACCAAGTTCTTTTTCTATTTCTTTTTTTTTACTTTCAATTGTAGTATACTTTTTAGTCTTTCTTTTCATTATTTTCCTATTTTTATCTTTTGTTTCTTTTTCTTTCTTTTGTGACATGTATTTTAATTTTACCTTTTGATAGGTCTTAAATCCATCTTTTTTTATGAGATGGAAGAGAACTTTAATTGGCTAGATGGACCTTTTCGAGATGCAAGATATAATCAATTTAAAGAAAATTATTGCCTCTCATGTTGTTATTGTGGAAAATTTCACCTACCGAATGATTGTCCTTATTCTGATAAATCAGTGAATTCTTTTGATGATAACTCATGGAATGACTTGTCCTATAATATGCATGAAAGATGGAGAACTCACCCCGACAATGAGTCGATGAATCAAAAAACATGGCAATTGGAGTGGAACAATGCTTTAAACTTCCATCAACAACATTATGGCTAAGATTCTTCTTCTAGACTCGAGGAGGCACTCAATAATTTCATGAACTCCTCACAAAGTCTTCAACAACATACTTCTGAACAACAATCGGCCACAGATCGCCTTGATATACTTGAAGAAACTTTAATTAGTTTTATGAATTCCTCTCAAGCGACACATGATGCTATTCAAGCTAACTCTAATCAAATTGTTGTTTTACAGTTGCAGATGCACAACTTGGAGACTCAAATCAATCAAATTGCTCAAGCAATCAATTCTCAACCATATGGATCATTGCCTAGCGAAACTGAGGTCAACCTACAAGGTGAAGATTGCAAGCATAATCAGACGATCATTTTCTGGAGCGATTTAGAGTTAGAGGACGAGGAAAAAGGTGATGGAATCGAGATACAAAGTGAAGAATTCTCAAGGGAGGAGGAGAATGACACCACTAGCAATTCAATGGATGAGGTAGATACGACTTCACCAACACCAAGTAGTGGAATATGTGAAGAAGCCATATAAGTACAAAGTTGCAATTCCGACACTTCTATCGATCCTATAGCCAATCCTACACAAGGTAATGAGACTTTATTCATTGAAAATCATTTACCTAATGTTTGTTTTAACATGATGACAGATGAGGCATGGATACGTGATGAGCCAAAGGAGCACATGGATTTTCTTGGTATCTCCCCGTTGGTCAGAGCCAAATCAAATACCAATGAAGCAATTAGTTCTCTTGGAAATATTGTGATCCTCCAAATCAACAAAGAGAGCATATGAGTTGTCGCACCATAAAATTGAGAATTCTCGTAGGCTATCATGACAATATGGTCATGAATAAATATATAAAAAGGGAATTGCCACTAATCATTTAAGGAACTAGCCCTAGGGTCGATCAGAAACCTATTATTTACCTAAGGGAGCATGACACTAACCACCTAGGATTTTATTAGTCGATCTCGAACCAAAATTTGGATCCGGGGGTTCTGTTACATTCGAAAGGCTCGCAAGCTAGTCCACACGCCCTAAATCGGTACCTATGTTTCTATCTACACTTGCCTTATTTTATTGAGTCCAATTCTTGCCCTAATCGAGGTATGGATCAATGGAGTAACACATAATCAAATAATAAAGATCACAACCCTATCTATGTACACCAAATAAGCATTAATTAATTTAAGAAGATGCAATTTATT
>JAOYND010076061.1:0-11081 GCA_025802135.1 Lagerstroemia fauriei | reverse complement strand
GGGGGGGGGGGGGGGGGGGGGCGGGGTCGAGGTAGGACGGGTCAACAGCCTGACCCAGACTCGCCCCGCCCCGTGCACGGGGCAGGTCGGGCCGCATAGGCCCGGGTCAAATTGCCATCCTTACCCGAGGACCAGAACTTTAGTCTAGCGAGCATTCCATGACACTTCCATTATTTAACTCTAATTTTTAACACAATTGGCTAATTTTTTAATGTTTTTTGGGAAAATGACACTGAAAATTAGATATATTTATCATTTTTTTCAATGAGTTCTATAAGTTTGAAACTGACTAACTAAGTCCTATAAGACCAATTCTGTTACACTTTCAGTCTGAATTGTCACTGTTTCGTTAATGGAACTGTTAACAGCGTGAAGTCCAGGTCAGTAAAATAATAATAATTTGGACTTAAAGTTTAACGGAACTGATCTTATAGGACTGAATTAGCCATTTTCGAACTTATAGGACTCAACTGCAAAAAATGATAAATATATAGGATTTCTATTATAATTATCTCTTTTTTAATGGATAACATTTGGATTTTATTTAGGAACTATTTGTTTTGATATAAACTTCAATATGATATTTACAATATAAATCACATAATTTAATTGTAATGTTCACTTTATTATGAGATTACATAGATTAAAATTTTACGGTGTGACTAATAAATTCTTCATATCCAAAATACATGTCATCCTAATTTTACAATTAACTTTACAATCATTTTACTTTTACCTACTAAAATTCACAGCCAGCTTTATATTTGTTTTTTGGTGATAAGGGATTCCTATAGGTCTAATATAATGATAGAAGATAAAGAAAAATAAAAAGAGACACATAACTCTCACGGTGAGGATTGACCCCCTAACCTCTAAGTTGTAAGGTAAAGTCTTATACCATCGCACAAAAACTCATTCCTAAACTTGGAAAATCTTACATTTATCAAAGAAAACTTAAAAAATCTTACTATACTTCAAACATTCCTTATAATCCTCATATTCCCCTATTATGTATGTCGTTCCAAGAAAGTGGAGTCTGTTGGGTCATAATATATATTTTGTCACATTTATCTAGATGCATCAAGAGAAATCTAGATCTGCTTGTTGGGGTCTAATAAGGTGTTCTGGCATTTTCAGATTTTCCACGTAATGATGGAAAGAAATCGTTCGCAAATATAACATTTTTATGCAAAACTAAAAAAATATCATACCTTATAAAATAAATTTTTAAATGGAATATTTTGATTCAACCCACCAATTTTTCACTAATACTGTCAACTACGGATTGGAGATTCCATATGAAATTTATTCATAATTGAAATTCCTATTACATACTATAAAATATACTATAAGTAATTTGTCGCGTGAATTTCAAGCTGAGTTTTGAGTACAAATATTGATATTTAGAAAACCTTCTGTAAAAAATAATTCAGCTACAACTAATTCTTCAAATACCGAAAGCCAATTGCATTTTGAGCATGCAGTTCCCACTTAATGTACCAAAACTCATCGTTTTATTTTGAGTTGAAATAGATGCGGTTCTTGCAAACTAAAAAACGTCAGACTCTCTGAGTTTCAAACACCCTTCCCACAAGTCGAGCTTCTCCCGTCTTTCTAAACTTTGTTAGTGTATATTATGTGTATATTCTGTTGGGATTATTTTCCTGATTTAATTTTTGATTTGATTCTCTTTATTTCCTGTTTTGCCCTTGAGGTCCAACCTATAAATTGGAGTCTCATGTTGTACTCGAATATTGAATCGAATACAATCATATTCTCTCATATTTTAACATGGTATCAGAGCTAGGCTCGCTATTCTAGTTTCGATCCGCAGGGGTCTTCCTTCCCGAGAAGAGATCCTCCTCTGGCCACTTCGGTTCGTAAAGCTCCGGCCATCATCTCCTGTGAACATAAGTCAAGCTTCAAACACCCATCCCACAAGTCAAGCTTCTCTCCCAACTGCCGAGCCTCTCAGCCTCTCCAACAAGTTGAGCCTCTCCCACAAGTCGAGTTTCTCTCAGATCTCAACAGTTTATTCAACTTATCGTAGTGGGCCAGTTGGATTATCGAAAGGTTCTTCATGGCTTTCACTGAGAGTAAACAAATTTCCTTCTACATAGCTTATGTTGAGATTATCTTATCTCGTGCATATTTTTCTAATAAATTTTCTTACCTCCCGTCAGATCATTGCAGAGAAACCAAATATAGCAAACGGGATGAGTTATGAAGAGAGGGGCAGCATCTATCAAGATTGGGGTTCTGGTGTTTTTAGTTTATAAGAACCCATCCAGAAGATAAGATTCACGTTAAAATAAAACGATGGGTTTTGGTATAATAATTAAGGACCATATGTTTAAAATGCGGTTCATTTATAAATTTTACCGCATCTTCAAGATGCAATTTACTATCGGTATTCAAAGAATTAGTCACAGGTGAACTGTTTTTTTAGAAAAAAATGTTTTTAAAATATCGGTTTTTGTACTGAAAACTCATTTCAGGTATTGGGTTATATTAGTTAATTTAGCCATATTAGTACAAGGAGGATGAGGGCTAATGTTAAAACGACATCGCGTGAAACATCTTATTTCGCCTGACTGTTCCCGGTCATGGTTCCATGTATGGGACCAAAGAAATTTGAGCATTGAGCAAAGTACCGTTCTTTTCTAAATTTATTTTTAAAAAACGGTACTTTTTGAACTAATTACAAAACTACCGTTTCTAAAACGCCAATTGAAGTTACATTTTTATTGAAAAAGAAAACGCCAACTCAATTAGCGTTTTCTTAGTAATTTTAGTAAAGTGAAAACGCCAGCTTTTTTGACGTTCTCTGTTCATTTAAAAAGTGAAAACGCTACTTGGGTTAGCATTTTCTTTGCAAACCAAAAACCCAATTGAATGGGGCCCTGCAGAGATGAAAACAAGGAAAATGCTAAATATTTAGTGTGTAATATACAACGATCTCGCATATATACCTATAAAAATTATTATTAAAAATTTATAAAAATTTTACATGTATGAAAATCTAAGAGAGATTTACAAAACGAGCTCATACACATACAGTTGTTTCCAATTAATGACCTTATTTTATAAATCTCTTTCATATTTGTACACGTGTAAAATTTTTATAAATTTTTAATAATAAATTTTACAAGTGTCGACACTTGAATAGTGATTTATACAACGAATTTTAACGTGTGAGAGAGATTTACAAAACAAGGTTGTTAATTGGAAACAACTGTGTATGTATGAGCTCATTTTGTAAATCTCTTTCAGATTTTCATACGTGTAAAATTTTTATAAATTTTTAATAATGATTTTTATACGTATATATGTGAGATCGTTGTATATTACACACTAAATATTTAGCATTTTCCTTGTTTTCATCTCTGCAGGACCCCATTCAATTGGGTTTTTGGTTTGAGAAGAAAATGCTAACCCAAGTAGCGTTTTCACTTTTTAAATGAACAGAGAACGCCAACGAAGTTGGCGTTTTCACTTTACTAAAATTACTAAGAAAACGTTAATTGAGTTGGCATTTTCTCTTTCAATAAAAACGCCACTTCAGTTGGCGTTTTAGAAACAGTAGTTTTGTAATTAGTTCAAAAAATATCGTTTTTTAAAAATAAATTTCGAAAAGAATGGTACTTTTGCTCGATGCTTAAAGAAATTTCCTTCTAGTCTCCTGGATAACAAAACAGGACAACTTTTAAATTCAATTTAGCTCAAAGCCTCTCCAATCCGCTCATCGGTACTCAATCTCCATCAGAAGCCACCAATTTCATCATGACTGAACCCGATCATGGAAGCTACACTGCAGCAATCACCGGCACCAACTTGTAGAGATTTTTAAAACTAGTAAAATATAAAATAACCTTTAATGAAATTTTAAAAAATATCAGCTATACCCTCCCATATTTGTTGTCCGCCCTAATTCTTAACTCTAGTTTCTCCCTTTTTCATCCCTTCCCTTGTCGCCATCTCACCATCCCCACTGTCCACCATCCCCGACATCGCTCCCTCCATCCGACATTGCTCTCGACCACGATCTGCCATCCATCGTTGCTCCTAGCGTCGCTCTCGGCCTCGATCCCGCTGTTCCCCGTCGGTCACGACCTCAATCCCACCGTCCCCGGTCGAAGGTTGATATGCTTGTCATTGCTTTAGTCGGATTAATGGAAGAAGATGCCTTGGATTTAACTAGATTTTGTGTGTTAGCATAATCTGTGGTTGTGGGTTTATCGAGGCCTATTTATATTATGTCGGGACCTATTTATACAGTATCGTGAAGTAATGAATATTGCATCAGGACCTATTGGGGATCCTATTATATGTCTTATTGGATAGTTTTAGGCTATGCTTGTTATTGCTTTTGGTTGGATTACTTGTTGGGTTCACATGTTGGTTGGATTAATGGAAGAAGATGCATTGGATTTGGCTAGATTGTTGTGTGCGAGCTTAATCTATTATTGAGGGTTTATCGGGACCTATTTATACTATATCAGGACTTCTAATGAATATTGCATCAGGATCTACTGGAGATTCTATTATATGTGTTATTGGTTGGATTATGAGATAGTTTTAGGCTATGCTTGTCATTACTTTCGGTTGGATTAGTTGTTAGATTCAAACTTTGGTTGGATTTACGGAAGAAGGTGCCTTGGATTTGGCTAGACTGCTGTGTGTTAGCGTAATCTGTGATTGAGGGTTTACTGGTACTTATTTATACTATGTCAGTACCTATTTATATTGTATCGTGACCTAATGAATATTGCATCAGACCTAAGTTTACATTAATTGAGACATATTTTACTTGTGCAGATGGAACAAAATTTGAGAATTTCTCTTGCGGAATGGTTCTACCCAAAGTTGAACTGACACAATCACATGCAAGTGTTTCAAGACATCGAAAATGCACTTCGCAATAAAGTGGAGATGGACCGGTTTCGACGTAGTTGTTTTGGACATTTTTTAGATATGGATCGGGACATGACCTTTAGTGGATTACTAGCAATACATTTATTGCTAAGACAAATTAGATATGATGGGCCAAGAGATGAGATGTGTTTCCTTACCAAGATGATGTCATATACAAAAAATGACGAGAAGGAGTTTTGCCTTATTTTGGGGGCTTAAATTAGGAGCTTGTCGGATGTTGAGCAATATGAGCCCCCTCTGCGTGGTCTGTATATTGATATTTTCATGGGCAAAATGATGTTCATTATGAAGACATTTAGGATGTGTTGGTTGGGGGTAATTTCAGACAAAAGTTGAGCATAATACTTCTATTAGGAGAATTTGTATGGGGCACAAATAGGAGACAAATGATGCCCTATTAGTGGTGTTGTCTAGTGGAAAATTTAGAAGAGTTTGATTCCTTCCTCCGGGAGAATCTTGTGTATCAATACCCTCTTAGGATGTTCAGCCAATCATTACACAGTCCAGAACAGGTTGATGGAGCTATAAAGTATAACCTATTTGGATTTTCATTGTTCCTCCAGGTATATAACATTCATATAAGTATAATTTAGTTAAATTTATTATAACTTTAATACCTCTGCTTTTATTTTCAGATCCTTGCGTTTGGGATAATTTCAGATGTGACTTGGGTTCTCCCTCAAGCAAGGGTTCGTGAGTGAACGGAGAATTGACCAAGAATTTGTCGATGGACTTTCTGCAGACGTCCAAACTCAAAAATGATTTATAGTATCTTCACTTCACAGGTAGGTTGGATGTTTTTACCTTAGATAATATAAATTGGCGGTCAATTGACCATATATATAGAATGTTTATGATATTTATCTAACTATTTATTCATCTACAGATGCATGTGTTTCACTTCAACCGACAGATGTTGAGAGTCAGTGACCATATTTCATGGATTTAGAGGTGCCATCGGTGGAGGATTTGTGTCCGCAGTTACCTTTCGGAGACAATGATGATGAGGGAGGTGACCAGGATGAAGACTAGGAGGGAGACCAGTATGAACATGATGCCATGTTTGAAGCTATGGAAGAAAGACTAAAGGCATCTATTGTAGCCTCCGAGATGCGGTTGTTGGAAACTGTTCGGATTGGAATAGAAGCATCTAACGCTCGTATAGTACAACAGATGAAGGACTTTATACATTCATCGTATCACCACCTCCATCTCCTAGCTCCATCAGCAGGTCACCCCCACCTCAATCTCCAGTGGCTCTACCTGCCAGTCATCTCCCACCTCTATCTATAGAGGCTCCATCTGCCAGTCATCCCTCAGATCACACAGCTACAACACTAAGTATAGGTTCACCATCACAGCCAGCTGCAAGTAAGGTATATTGTTAAAATGACATATAAGTAACAAATTTCATAACTTATATGGTATATAATCGTAATGTGAAAAGTTTGCATACTTCAGGATGCAGGAAAGAAGGTGCAAGCAAAATGGTGGCCCGAAAGCGCATTGAGGCTCATGTTTATTGTAGTCCCTTTACTGACCCAGATCATTACAACCGATCATAGTAGATGATATTGATGCTGTTAGGAGCTAGGTAGATGGTGGGATATTTATGTGTTTGTTGGGATCATACTTTTGTTGGAAAATTTATTAGATTAATGATGCTATTTTTCTTCTCAGATGAATTAATCCCGTTATTAGACAAATGTGTTCTGGTCTGGGATAAATTTGTCGCCAAATACAATGCCTTAGTTAGATCTGATGATGAATTCTATTTTTCTTCTCAGATGATTTAGTCCTGATAATAGATAAATCAATTCCGTTATTAGACAAAATCATCCCAGTATGGGATAAATTGGTCCCAAAGTACAATGCCTTAGTCAAATCTGATAATGAATTATATTTTTCTTCTTAGATGAATTGGTCCCGATAATAGATGAATCGGTCCTGTTGTTAGATAAATTCGTCTCGGTACGAGATAAATTAGTCTCAATATACAGTGCCCTAATGAATTCAATTTTTCTTCTCAGATGAATTGGTCTCGAGAATAGATGAATTTGTCCAGTTATTAGATAAATTCATCTCGGTATGAGATTAAATTGGTCCCAAAGTACAAGGTCTTAATTAGATTTGATGATGAATTCTGTTTTTCTTCCCAATAATAGATGAATTGGTTCCGTTATTAGATAAATTTGTCTCGTTGTGAGATAAATTGGTCCCAAATTACAATGCCTTGGTCAAATCTAATGATGAATTCTATTTTTCTTCTCAGATGAATTGGTGCCAATAATAGATGAATTGGTCCCGTTGTTAGATAAATTCATTCTGGTATGAGATAAATTGGTCCCGAAGTACAATGCCTTAGTTAGATTTGATGATGAATTTCATTTTTCTTCTAAGATGAATTGGTCCTAAATTGGTCACGGTATGAGATAAATTGGTCCGAAATACAATGCCTTGTCAGATCTGATGATGAATTTTATTTTTCTTCTATAATAAATTGGTCTTGATATTAGAAGAATTGGTCCTGATATTAAATAATCTAGTCCCGATATTGCATAAACTAGTCCTCATATTAAATAAATTGGTCTTGAAGTAGAACACCTTAAGCATAAAGTCGTACAATATAGTAATTGGTCCAGAAAATACATTGACTATTGCCAAAAATACATAAAAAGATCCGGATGTTACATATGAACAAAGTCATGTGTCTGCTTCTTCTCTATCAGGGAGTCCTACTCTAATTGGATATCTTTGCTTGTAGCGACCTGTTTGATGGTAGTTATCGCATCGATAATGACTGGATGAGCGAACTCGGTTGTTAGATGAACTTGGTTGATTTGGGTCCACAACTCTATTTGAACAATTGGATGATGGATGAGTATATGACCCACATTGTCTACATTTCTTCCTAGTTCATGTCTCTACCGATGAAGGAATATGACTCGTACGATGCCTTCTGGCTTGGATAGTATCTCTAGTGGAAGAATGACCATGGCACGTACATCCTAGGGATTACCCATTGTGTTGACCCACCAACATGCATGTTTGGTACGAAGTATGCACTAACCACAGAAAATGACAAATAGAAATCGGTACACAAAATTGTCCAATTTATGTTCCGCCCTCTGTTCACAAATGAAGTAATTAAAACTAATATCGATATATCAGTAAAAATGTTAGAGGTAACAAAAGAAAACCTATCTGCAGCAAGAGCATGGGCACATAGTAATCTTTCTCATTGAAAAAATTCACAAGTGCAAGTCCATTGTTGGAGGTCGACCATCCATTGCAGTGCATGATGCCTTACCATAAATGCATTCCAGTCAACAACGATGCACGTCATATGATGGGTATCAGCATCCATCTTCATGATACTGGCATGTGGAATGCTCGCTAATTGGGATGTCTAAGTAGATGCAATATTTTTTCGATTATAATACCACCTCAGGATCAGATTGCGTATAATCTCAGCCAAAGTAGTAACCTACAAGGAACATGCAAATCTAAGACAAGAGTTCAGGCACTCTACAATGTTAGTTTTCATAACTGGTACCGTGTTGAGAGGCAGTGGACACGAGATCATTTACGTTATCCTATCTCCATAAGCATATCATAACACCGAGAGTTTACTCGCTTAATCTCATCCATGTGCTTGTCAAACTCATGCAGATTGTAACTCCTTGCTGCTGCCCAAAAAAATCTTTCAAGTTAATTTGGTGGAACTATTTGATCAGATTCTGTGAATGTGCCAGCAACACAGAACATGTTCTGTGTCTAGGAAGACTATATGGATGCCTTATACGATGCTAGCATTACGGTCTGAAATGGACATCAATTCAGCAATGTCGCCAATAGCCACATGTAAAGTTCTAAAAAACCATGTTCACCCATGAATATTCTCCGTATCTCCATACCGAAATACTAAAGGGTACGATTGGTCATTATCATCCGTAGCACATGCCACATACATCGTGCCTTTATAATGTCCTTTTAAACGGGTACCATTTATTGGTCGAAGGTATTGCTGAAAACCCTTGATGCTTAGCCCAAAAGACATGAAAAAGTATAGGAAATGATTATCGGTGTCAATGTATAAGTCTGTATGTGAGCCAAGATTCACCTCTCGCAAAGTGTGGCAGTATGACAGCAACAGTTGATATGAGTGTGTAGGAGATCCATAAGTGGGAGAGAGTGTGTAATTTAGCGCTTACCACGCCTTGCTGTAAAGCATTTGGATTCCATACGTCTCCTTCATGTCAGCAATGATGCCTTTTGGCTTCATTACACTTCCTTCAACACCAGACAATCTCGGTGCAATCACCTCTCCAATGATACTAGCACTAGCTTGGCAGTGGCACTGGTAAACCTCATTACACATGCATGTATGCTCATCAATCCACCCTCGAACCTCCTACAAAGAATCTTCATTGATTCGAATGGTACAAAATTTCCATGAGCAGTTAGCTTCCTTGTATACTTTATGGAACAATGGCTTATTGGGCATGTGAACTCGCCATTCAAAATTTCGTCCCAAAGCATATAGGCCAAGCAATCTTTGCATGTCTTTCTTATTAGAGAAGAATTGTCCCTTGTAAATGGCATATGTATTTGCTTCGGGCATGCCACTCATCACATCTCCCTACCATCTAAATGCATCTACCCACGGTATATGCCACTCGGTACTTGTATTAGCTGATGGTTTTACTGCATCCTATTATGAATCATTGCTACAAAGATCTCCTATTGCCCTTGACTATCTGACCACACCATCCCCATGTTGCACTCCGTAGTGACTAGATTCCGAAAAGGGGATCCATCATTTCGAGAAACCATGCACGTATGCATCTCCTACTTCATTGTGATGTGCATCTTGTGTTTCGTTAGCTTCATTATTTTCATGAAAGGGTGGAGCAAGTTGCGTGCATACTTGGGATTGATTGCTTCCATGAAAGGATGCATCACCTATTTCACTTATACCTGCTTGTTGAACTTATTCATAATCTGGTTGGTAAACAAATGTCACACATATCTTAGGCAGATACCTTTTCTCGCTAAGTAGGAACTCTAAATCTTCATCATTTTCGACATCCATTTGATATGAAATATCACCTCCTCCAATGTTTGTGGAATGCAACTACATGATAGACCTATTACTGTCATAGGGAATTATTGATGCACTTTTAGAAATAACTCATCATATGTGATACTCATTGGGACAATTAATGCTTTTGACTTTATTTGACTCCCTAAATGTCGAGAACCTCTATCTACCATGCACTCCCATTTGCCATTGAACATAATTAAAACTCGAATACGCTCCATAGTACCTATTGATTAAAATAAAGCAAATATATACAAGTTATATTCTACACGCTCCATATAGGTCCCGACAAGTTATATTAAGTCATGATACTTTATAAATAGGTCTTGGCAAGTTATATATTATATATAGGTCCCGATATATTATACCCTAGTCCATAACCTTGATAGGTCTCGATATTATATCACAATGTCCCGACAGGTTATATATAGGTCCCGAATTTTCCAATATTTCTTGCACATATAACTTAAATAGGTCTAGATGCTATATACATAGGTCCCGACAAGTTATAAACAGATCCTGACATATTATAAATAGGTCCCCCAACATTGTTTAAATTTTAACACACATGCCCAAAAACTTATATAGGTCCTAATACTATATAGATAGGTCACAAAACACCATAAATAGGTCACCTTAGTTTAATTAAAATTCTAACAATAAAAATCAGATGACAAGGGAGGAAGAGAGCATCGAAGAGAAGAGAAGGAAACATGGCAGACTAGGGGGAATGGGAGAGTGGTCGACGAGAGGAGAAGGAGGCAGCGTCACCCGGACAGAGTTGAACCGGGACGGAGCTGCATTGGGAGGTGAGAGGGAGCTGCACCGGGAGCGATGCCAGGAGCGACAACAGACAAATGGAGCTTTACCTGGAGCGATGCCAGACAATGAGATCGAGGCCAGGAGCGATGGCGGGGACGGCACCAGGATCAACGCCGGATGGAGCTACACCAGGAGGTGGGAGGTGATAATTATAAGAATGTGCTTATTTGTACATGTTTTCAGGCTTAGATTCGAGTAAGTCATTCGAGTTTTATATGAT
>JAOYND010075851.1:0-11084 GCA_025802135.1 Lagerstroemia fauriei | reverse complement strand
GAAGATCATGTTGGGATAAGAATTCTATTTTCTGCATAAAGAAGATGCAACCTACATGAAGTAAAACTCTAGGCTTATACTAATAGCTGGTTTGGATTGTGGTTTATGGAAGGTTATGGAGGAGTGAAAAAAATACTTCTTTGCCAATTTGAAGTGGGAGGGCTATGGAGGGGTATTCTAATTTCTATCCCTTCAAAACCATCCAACAATCAATTTTTCCAGCGATGAGTGTTTTTTCCCATTAATATGATATGTTAACTTACATTTTTAACCCATATTCATAAACTAATTTCCTCTCTCCTTCTATCCGTTCTCTTCTCCTTTGCAATCATTCTCCTCTTCTTCCTTGTACCCAGATACTCTTCTTTTTATTGCAGCAGTTCCCAGCAACTTTTAAATATGAGAGATTTTATTTAATCTCATATATAGCTATGAATTGGGGAATTGAGTTATAGAGTTCGACATGAGGAGTGTGAAGGCTAGAAATGTGGAAAAGTGATTGTGAACTCTGCTAAGAAAAAAGCACGAAAAAGAGACAAGGGTATAATAGTTCGAAAATATTTATAACTATTTCAATATCCATCTGATCACTTACCAATTCCATCCAAATAAGGTTACAGAGAGATAAATAATGCCCTCCGTAAACCTCCCCTTAACTCCCTTCCACTACACTCCCCCAATCCAAACATGTAATAAAAGGGTAATCTATCAAAGAAAAGTATTTATCATTGATCTCGATCGATGGAGACCAAATATATTAAATTCTACATACTTCATCCATCGTTTGGATTTTATGCAAACACATTTACAACATAAAACTAGGATTTTATAATCTGAGAAAGCAATATCGAGAATCATGAAGTATCTAGGAGAATAATAACTTCCCAAATCGGAACTCTTACATTACAAGGACAATTGTACTGGTGTTCACTACGCCTATGAGAAGGAAAAAAGGATGGATGAAGCTAAGAGATGAGTCTAGCATATTGTTGATACCAAAGAAGATGGTGTGCTTCTCAGAAAAGCTATTAGCAATGATTGGACATTTGTATTGATGTTGATCAGAGATGAGTTTAGCGTATTGTGGATACCAAAGAAGATGAAGTTGTGCTTCTCAGAAAAGCCATTAGCAATATTTATTCTTTATGGTTTGATACTTGAGAATCTTTCAAAGAAAAGGTGCTCTAAGAAAGGGTTCACGAAGGCAGCTGCTTTTTCAGTAGAGTTGTCCCTCTAACGAGGTTAAGCTAAAGGACTTTAAACAATGCATGAGGCGAGCAATTCCATTGAAAGCCCAGTCCAATACATCAGAGTGATAAGTTGAGCCTACAAAGGTAAAAGCAATTGAAGGAAATTAAATGTCCTAGAAAGGAAGGGCAAGGACCAAAAAACGGTCAATGTGTTTGTGGATACAAGCTACAGACAAAATGGAAAATCCAATAAGGATCCCATTCGGATTTGTGTTTGAGCGCTGCATAAGCTCTTCTCAAGAGATTTTTCTTCAAACTTGATACTAGTCCAGAACCTCAAAGCCAACATCACTCAAGATTTACAGCAGTTAATGCTGCTTGCAAGAAGTAGAGAGAGAACCATCTGTCAGAACGAGTACTCGGCAGCATCAAATAAAATAAAATGGATCCCTCCAAAGGGACGAACAGAATCACTATTTTTCACTTGGATAATAACCAACATTGACAATTTATGGACAGCACACCCCATTAGAATGCTGTTAGATGACGTAATAAGTGCAAAAGCGTGCATGGACATAAAAATTCTAGGTAGTCGTGCATTCGAATCGAATCATCCAAGCTGGATCAGATTGTGATGGAACCATGCAAATCAAGCCTAAGGGAAAATGATCATGGCAAACAAGTTTCATGACATTAATAACATGTGAATTACACCAAAAGAATAAGTTAAGACATATAATAAATTCCCCAAGCTTCATAATCTTCATACTATTCAATTGGTCCAGCCAACTAAAACTATTCAACATAAGCAAAAACGACTGAAATGAGGACACAACACACAGCGTGGGGGCCCTATCCAACACAGAATTTTTAGATGCTAGCAACAATAATTCCTATTTGCATTATGAAGAGAACAAGATGGAACTGGATAGAGGACACGATTATGTGGGGTTCTGATTTACCATTTGTGCAGCCCCGCCAATCTCTTGCAAAACTTCCCTCAACCTTTCTGGTGTAGGCATAACCCTCCTCTCAGAGAATCTCCATTCACCTGGTTCAATTTCTCGGCAGTTCGGGCACTGCATCGTGCGCTTGGAGTTGAAAGCTGAACCGATGCAGTCTGAAGAAAATGGACCATAAAAGATTTAGAAGAATTGCATACACAATAACGCAATTGAAAATCACAAGATGGAAAGATAAAATCACGCTCCATGCTCTAAAGCCTTTCAAACTACTGATCAGATAGATACTGCACTGCCATCAAATGTACATCCAAAGATTATTGCCAGAGGAATGTTCAACCTAAATAACATACAGCTAACATAAACAATAGAAGTTCACGAACTCGAATTGAAAATCCAACCCCACAATCCCAAACTTCCGCGAGTCGTGAGGTAAAATTCGGACTTCTCGATTGAACAGGACTTGAAACGTTACAGCATATGCATACAAGAGCGGTCCATATGTATTATCGACTGATGATATCATCGTAGCGAGGAAAGACCGAACTGAGTAGAGCCTAAAACATAATCATCATATCGATTTGATCGTACAACCTGAGGAAGGCTGCATCTGCTAGATCTCTCAGGGTCATTCCTTCCATTCGATTTAGAGGTCGTTCGAGCAGGAAACTTGCTGTCACTGCCTCGCTTCAACTCCAGCAATGGAGATTCTACGCCCTGAGCAGAAACTAGAAAACTTCCATGGCAGAGTGTCTTCGAGGGGAGGGAGGAAGAAGACGCGCCGTAACAGAAAGAGACGGCACTAAGGTAAATCCCTTTTATAAGACAAATCGTATTTTTTTTTATTCATTTTTCCAATTTATTTTAATTTTTTTTTCATTTAAGGTGTTATTTTTGGGGAAGTTTTGCCTCTTTATTTGTTGGGTCGTTCAATTAAACAAACTAGACACTCATCCGTGCTATACACAGTATTTGTTCTCTTAATCGAGTTCCATGCAATTCAATAAATTAATTATAATTAAATTTTCAAGTAAAAATATTTTATTTACACTTCTAAACTGTATTATTTTAAAAGAAAATTAAGATGAGTAAAATTACGATTTTTAATTTGAGTATGTGAATTATTGGTGAAGAAAATAAAAAAACTATCAATAAAAAAGAAAGAGATGCCGAGCCGGAGAGAGAGGGAGAGAGTGGAGGTTGTGGAAGGTTGCATATTCATGTGAAATTATTATTATTATGTCATATTTTGCTATTTAACTAAAAGTCATTAAAAATTGAGGTTTTTTTTATATATAAAGGGTAAAACAATAAATGTAAAAGTGAGACGAAAATTATCAGGATCCTCACATATAATACGGATTAAAAAGGGTCAAAAGGTTTACAATCAATTTTCTGTCTGATGAATGGTCAGTAACTAAATCGCGAAATTTCCCTGTAAATACGTGTAATCCAGATTTAAAGAAAAGGAAAAAATCTAATAGGTATGTTTGGTTGGGTGAAATATGATGGGGAATAGAATAGTCTATTTCAGTGAACTAAACAAATTTCAGTAATGTCGAATAGGAATAGAGGAAGAATAGGGAAGTGTTAGTATTTTGCATAAATTTATCAGGAATATGGTGTTTTCGCTAGGAATATAAGATTAAATTATTGAAATATCCTCCATTGTTCATCGAATTTTCAATGTTCTGCCACTCTCTCCTTCCCTTCTTTGTCGTTCGCCCCTGACTATCCGTCCCCCCGCCGTCCGTCCCCGCCCTTCCTCCACAACCGCCGTCCGCCGTCACCATCGTCCCCATGAGTCCTCTAGATCAGGCCCCGGCAACCAGCGAGTTAATCCTCCTTGTCTGACAACCACCATCTCCGATCAACCTCTAGTGCGACGATTCTTCCCGGCGACGATTCTGCCAGGCGAGCTCGATTTCGGCTCGATCCATGGGAGCCAACCCAATAGTGCTCTCGACGGTGTGCCTCGAAGAGGTTGATGTCCGGCGACCTTGATCTCCGACGATCCTGTCTCCTCCATCTGTGCTCTCAACAATGGTGAATTTGGTTCAGGTTTGGCTCGACAGTGAGCTCCCTTTGGTTGCGGCAATGAGGCTCTCGGATTCGCAAGGTTGAAGACGGTGAACAGTTCAATTACACTATTCACATTTTTGGGAGGGGTAGTTGGGGAAGACGATGAACAATGCCACTGGATACTGTTCACATCCTTTTTTTTTTCAAATTTTAAAATTTTAGTTTTTCATAAAAATAAATTAATAAAATATAAATAAAAAAACATATTTGAAGGTAATTTTGTCGTTTTATCTTTAAATATTATATTTATTATCATCTTATTCCCTCTAACTAAACATTACATTTTTATTCCTCATTTAATTCTATTCCTCACACTATTCTTTTTCCATATCTATTTTATTTCCCTATCTATTATATTCTAGCAAACCAAACGCACCATGCAAAATTGATCTTCTATATGCAAAATTTCGGGAAGATTGTGTAATCTAATATTATATTATATTTTAAATATTTTAAAATTACTTTTTAATTAAATTTTATATATACTTTTACTTGAATAAATTAAAAAAAATTATATTGTGTAAATTTTAATTATTTAAAATTTTTTTAACTAAAAATATTATAAATATATAAATTTATGTAATATTTTACATTTTATTAACAATTTACTTTGTAATTCAGGTGGACCCGTCTTGCACATAATATTTATAAAAGAGGTCTTTGCTTAAAATTTAATGTTAGAATACAATAATTTTTAACATTTAATATTTATGGTCTCATTACTATTCTTCCCAAACATTTATTTTCTTCCACATATTAATTGTTCCAAAAATTTTCTTTTTAAATGCTATAATGACACCACAACATTATTTCATCTAAAAAAAAATCATTTTTGATAGAAAATCTAGGAGAAAAAAATTGAAGACCCAAACTTATAAATAGATCAGTTCGAGTCTGCTCCATCGATTAAGAGGTAAAACTGTCCGATTATAAGTCTTTTATATTTATAAGATTTGAAATTGCAATTTTATTTTAAAAATAAATATATTCAAATAATAAATAGCCCTATCTATGCACAAAAAAATAAGTCCTTAATAGATACATTTAAAACGAAAAGTTACGAGATTGCATGGACGTGTTGTTTCTTTTAATTAGATATCCACGACCTATAGTTTTAAACTTTTAGACAGATATGACTTTAATTTCTTACAGCCCCGTGAAAATTTTATATGACATCAGAGCCAGCACAATATGGACTCACACTTCGCGGGATCTGAGTGTGAAATTTACGGCCATTATAGAAAATCGAGACAAGAAAAAATATCTGATTCGATGTCAGTTGTTAAGGTTGGGCGTAGGTATTCGGTGGTAAGTGTACAGGCGGTCACGTGATGGCAGGTGCTGAGTTTAGAGATGGCAATGGACCGGGGCGGGGCGAGTTTTTGAAAACCCAGACCAGCCCCGTGACCCGTACGGGGCGGGCTGGGCATGGATCGACCCGATTAATTAAAAATATTTTAATATTGCATAAAATATAATCTAAAATATAGTATAAATTTATATATTTATAATAATATGGTTAAATAAACGTAAAATAGTTAGAATTTTACGTAATTTTAACTAAATAGAGTGATTATTATTCAATTTATTAAAATAAATATTCATTAATTAAATAAAATTTAATTTAAAAATATGACATTAGATTGTATAATATAGCGGGCGGGTTTGATTGTGCGGCAGGTCGGGTCGGGTCACTTTTGCCATCCCTAGCTGAGTTCCACATCGGATAATTATTAGAATGGAATATAAGAGAACTGAATATCCGTCACATGTAAGTTTAGACTTTTTAGCGGATATGGATTTGACCTCTTATTGATATGGTAAAAAATTAACATTTTGATAGGTATTTCTCAAGTTTTTTCTCATGGGGGTGACTACGTGAACGGGATGACGGTGTTTGATTGAGCAAATTGGAATTCCGTTTCCGGATGGAATTCTTTCTTCAGATTTTGTTCACATCTGGAGTAGATATTCAGAACTCTATTTGGAATAGATCCGGATCGACATTCCCCTCTCCGCAATAAACAGGTATTCAGGATACGATCCGCTGCCCATCCGCATTCACTATCGCCAGAAATCCACCTCCGATAATTAGAAAAAACAATTTACGACTGCCCTCGAGGGTAGAGATGGCAATGGCCGGGGCGGGGCGGGGCAGGTTCGGTTTTTGAAAACCCAGACCAGCCCTGCACCCAGAACTAGCCGACCCGCCCCCGTGACCCGTGTAGGGCAGGGCGGACACGGATCAGCCCGATTAATTAAAAAATATTTTAGTATTACATAAAATATAATTTAAAAATATAGTATAAATTTATATATTTATAATAATATTGTTAAATAAATATAAAATAGTTAGAAATTTACATAGTTTTAACAAAATAGAGTGATTATTATTCAATTTATTAAGATAAAATATTCATAAATTCAATAAAATTTAATTTTAAAATATGTAATTAGATTATATAATATAGTAGGACGGGTCGAACCTACCCCGCCCCGCGCACGGGTCGGGTTTTTACCAGCCCCATTGCAAGTCGGGGTGAGTCACTTTTGCCATCCCTACTCAAGATGTTCTAAAATCAAATCCAACATCAAAAGTTACAGATTAAATATCGAGAAATATTCCGGATGTTGTTCATTACTTCAATTCCCTCCAACCAATCAAGACCATTTCAACAAGAAATTTAAGTTCTGTTTCCCATCCACTCTATTTCATGTCTATATGATTCCCCATCGGTTCTTTTTCAGCGAAACAGACATGGCATTAACGAAAACACATTTGACAGGGAAGATCGCGAAACAGGGGAAGAGACACCCCTTCGTCAACCTCACACGTGTAAGGTCGATTTCGACGTTAAATATATAGCACGATTTGATGTGGAATAAAAGGTGCAGTCTAATGGGTTCCGTCACACCTACCAAGGTGAAATTTGTGAGTGCAGCGAAGGGTGACCACGGTGCAGCCACAAGACGGGGTCAGGTCGAGCAAACAAGTGGTGCATCGGTCTTCAGCGGCAGCGGGGAACGAGGCCAAGGAGGAGGAGGAGGGTGATGAACCAGAGGCCACGGCTAGCAAGATGTGAACCTGAGAAGGGCAAAGGGAACAGGCAAGAGAGGAGAGGAGAGAATGAGAATCACTAGAGAGACCAAAGATGAAAAATGTGCCTTTTTCCCTCTTATTTTTTGTAGCCATAATTGGAAAAAAAATTATTTAATGCAATAACTAAAAATTTAAAAATAAAATCTCGGATTTTCAAATTGACATAAAAAATTTTAAGCAGTCCTACCTAACAACAGTTTTATAAAAATGATTAATATCATTTTGGTATTTCTTAAAATTTGACTAATATTTCATTATACGACATGACGATGTAGGATTATGGAGAAATTTCTCCAATTATTAAGAAATGGAGATCAATGCAGAAGCATCGTACTCACCTTAAAATCGAGAGATCGCTTGGTTTAGTTGTCAACAATGGGACTCGTTGTATTCTTTTATTCGTTTCTTCTTTATATCCACTTTAGGCTGGTTTTGTTCACGATAAAAAAAAGCTAATTACCAACATGGCGGATTTATATTATTCGGTAATTATATTAGAGGATATTTATAGTTAGGAGAGACTCTTTTCTATAATTATAATTTTAACAATGATTTTACAATTTTGTCCCATTTATTTTTTTTAACTGGTTAAAAATCTACTTGTCAATGTATTTTTGGAAGATAAAAAGTGAGGTCAAATACCTTGCTCCTCCTATATAATAATAGAAATAATTTTTCAGTTAATGTTAAGGCAATAATGTTAATGGTTTAGCATTTAATTGTAACATTAAAATTACAATTGAACTTTTCAGTCAACATATTGAAAAAATTAGTATTGACTGTAAATAAAAAAATTCACATAAATAATTTTTGATGGTTTACCTAAGTAATGCATAATCTATCTATATTTATATCTATATCTTATATCTTGTATATTATATTAAGTATTATATGTAAGCGTTTGGGAAGTTTGGTGTCCTTTTTATTTTTCATATTTGTCTTTAATCTAATTTACATATTAAAATCTATGATATACATATATTTGATAAAATATTCTAGATAAGGGTAAAATAATAATTTTAAGTTATTTTCCTCTCACTTCATATCTATAATCTTAACAGCAAAAATATTTCATTGACTATTTATATTCTCTTTTCTCACTTCATATCTACAATTTTAACTGTAAAAATCTATCACATTTTTTAAATGAATGATTTGAAATTATAAACTTAACAATAGTAAAATTGACATAGTATATTAATGACAAATAAGAATGCTCTATCTACTATTATAAGTTAACGGATTTTAAATGAATTGAATTGTATTTTATTATAAATAAACGATCTAATTTTACGAGTTCATCTCAATATTCTACATTTATTTTTTTATTTTTTTCCGCGCGTAACACGGGTCCGTATCTAGTATTATATATCGAAACGTGAGTAGTTTTGATTTTTTTACTGTTCCATAACGACACTTTATCTAATTTACATGTTGGAATTAACAATCAACACATTTATTTCACAAATTACTTCAATCTAAAGGTAAAACAATAATTTCAAGAACCTAAACTACATTATAACCACCTTTGTTTTTATCTCAACTAATTAGATTTGTTCTCCCACTTTATGGTTGCGATATCATCTGCAAAAAAATTCTTTCATTTTAACTGTACAAATTCCCTCTCACTTTATAACTGTGCAATAAAAAATCAATTTTTTTTAATCTTATGTCCAAGATTGTTCCTACCTACCGTTTCATTTTTATTCGTTTTATTTTCTTTTTGTGTTGAGTACGAGTCCGATTCTATTATATAAATATTCGAATAAGTGCACTTCTCGAATTCTCTTTACATACCAATATTGTACTTAGATGAGATAATTAATGGCTCAAAGATTCAACTGAGCTAACAAATTAAGATAATTACCCAAGAAAGTTATATAATTATAGACTCATATAGTAATTTTTACAGTGTGGGAAAAAAATAGTGATTTCACTTGTATGAGTCGATTCAAGTGGTAAGACACTTGTTCCCCTTAAGTAAAGGTCTGGCGTTCGAGTCTTTGTGAATGGAGAAAACTCATCCTAAGAGAGTTTTACCCCTCTATGTCCCAACCTAGCTCGAACTGAATTAGTCGGTAGTTCAAAAGACTTCTGAATACCAATAGTGCACATCTACAAAAAAAAAAAAACAATTTTAAAGGAGAGAGATGATATCTCCTCTTCTTCTTTAATAAATTAGTACCTACGACTAGTCCCGCCACGGTTCGGAACAGTCGATTCCAATTTCACGGGACATGGAACCGATTCCGAGCCGCTCTTAGAGAAGTGCACGAGAAATTAGAGCTAATTTTTAAGGATAATTATAAATTTTAAGAATGATTTTACAACTTTTAACTCTCAATTTTTTATCGATTAAATTAATATGTTTCTCCTCCACTATAGTAGTGCTGATCGTTGGTCGATGCTCTGCACAGAATTATTAATCGTCTAGTTTATTGCAAAGAAATAATAATATCACTTTTATTTTTTAAAATGACATTCTATATGATTTTTCAATAAATATTTATTTGACGAGTATTATTAAATTTTATATAAGTGTAATCATGATAAATAAAAATATAATAGGAAAATAATAAAATTAGAGAGCGTTGAAAGATAAGTTCAGAGCTATTTTCAAGCGGTAAATATTATTTTAAGAGTGATTTTACAAATTATCTCTCTTTATTTTTTATCCATAAATCTACATTTATTAAAGGTATTTTTGAAAGTCTAAAAACGAGATGAAATTTATAATCTCATCAGTTAAAGTAGCAGTAATAGATACGGATAATGACTTTATTGTGTAAATTGAACTTAATTAGTTAAAATTCACATGAAAATTAGTAGATTTTTGTGTCAGAAATTGGAAAATGAATCTCTGATAGATTTTTTTCTGGGAATTTATGTAATTGATGTAACAGAAAAAAATAGGGGTGATCGGATTCTGGTACATTGTATTTTTTCATGATATTCGGACCCTACTTTATATAAGACCAGTTCCTAAATCTTGGAACCGGACCCTACCCTGTCAACTCTTGGAACCGGACCCTACCCGGAACCTGTAAGACATCACAGATTCCAGATACATTGTTGGAACATATTTATTATTTATTATTTTATCTTTATAATATGTATTACTTCAATATTTTTCATAATTATTGTTATTTCATATTTTTTTATCATAATCAAATATGTATAATTTTTAAATATATTTTCATTGTATTTAAGTACAATCTGTTACTGATCTTAAGTTATAATGATATTTTAGCTACAAAAAATTCATCAAATGTTTATAATTATTATGTCAAATGAAAGGTCATTGAGTTAGGAATTCAACGATTTAAACGGATAGTGAATTGAAGTTTAAATGAGAAAGTTACAAACGATTAAAATTAACAATGAGAATAATTTAAAAGGTTTTGGGTACCCTGAGTGCCGAAATCGGAACTGGAACCCACCAGTTCCTTAATTCATTAACTGAAACCTACCATATTTTCATGAAAATCTACCCAAAAGCTATCCAATAGTATAGGTTCCTACCAGTTCGGGGTCTATTCTACACCCGTACACACACAAAAAAGGCACGATTTAAGAAAGTAAACTCGAAAGCACATAAAATATTCGATATTCCGTGACTTTTTTTTTCCCCTTGAAAAAGGTAATTTGTGACCCTTAATAATGAGCCTATTATCTAACCAACGGGGGTTGGTCCGAGTGGTAAGCAGCTCGGCGCCGCTTAAGGAGGTCTCGAGTTCGAGACCTCACGTA
>JAOYND010075745.1:0-11086 GCA_025802135.1 Lagerstroemia fauriei | reverse complement strand
TACTGACTACTTCTCCAAGTGGGCTGAAGCTGCTCCATTTCATGAGGTGAAAAAGGAGACAGTGGTCAACTTCATACGCGAAAACATCATCTTCAGGTATGGCGTGCCTCGTTACATCGTCACCGATAATGGAAGGCCATTCTACAACAAGGCCATGGACAAGCTTTGCGAAAAGTTTGGCGTCAAGCAGTCCAACTCCTCTGCCTACAATGCAGCAGCGATTGGGCTTGCTGAAGCCTTCAATAAAACCCTCTGCAGTCTCCTCAAGAAGATAGTTGATAAAACAAAGAGAGACTGGCATGAGAAGATCGATGAAGCTTTGTGGGCATATCGGACAACATATCGAACCCCGACTCACGCCACTCATTATTCACTGGTATACAAGATCGAAGCCATTCTCCCACTGGAGTGCCAAATCCCATCTTTGAGAATAGCAGTGAAGAAAATGTCAAATTACAACTCGAAGAGCTAGAGGCATTAGACGAGAGAAGGCTCGATGCTCAACAACGTCTCGAATGCTACCAGGCTCGAATGTCTAAGTCCTTCAACAAACATCTTCGCATACTCTGATTTCAAGTTGGGGACTTAGTCCTTGCAGTACGAAGGCCAATTATCATTACCCACAGAACTGGAAATAAATTTCTTCATAAGTGGGATGGCCCCTATGTCGTTAAAGAAGTATACACGAATGGAGCCTGTAAGTTGGTCGACAAAGATGGCTTGCGGATTGGCCCTATAACGGGAAGTTCTTGAAGCGCTACTGCGCGTGAAGCAACCCTGAAGATCGACTATTGAACTACGTTATGACTTGATCCCTCACAAGGGTACGTAGGAAGCCTTGACTACATTGGTTGAGGTTCAATCACATTTCAAAAAAAAAAAATCATCTTGCTTATTGAACTATGCTATGACTCGATCCCTCACAAGGGTACGTAGGCAGCCTTGACTACATTGGTTGAGGTTCAATCACATTTCAAAAAACAAAATCATCTTGCTTATTGAACTACGTAATGACTTGATCCCTTGCAAGGGTACGTAGGCAACCTTGACTACATTGGTCAAGATTCAATCACTTTAAAAAAAAAAAAAAAAAACTCTTTCCTGAACTATGTCATGACCTAATCCCTTACAAGGTACGTAGGCAATCTTGGCCACATTGGTCAAGGTTCGGTCACGTTATTAAAAAAATACAAGGGGTTGATGATCGTTACGATACAAGCTTGAACATTTGGTGATGAACGAATAATGGATAAAGTTGCAAGTAAAAAAAACTCTTTATTCAACTTGTCAAATCCAAAGTTACAAAAAAGAGGAGGCCTAGATATTTAAAAAGAAAAAAAGGAAATATTCATCTATGGCTGCCACTTGAGGTTCTTCAAAGCCTCTCTTTTCATCCTCACCAACTCGCGCAGTTCCTGTAGTGAATTTGCCTCCGACTCGGACATATAAGGCTCGGTCCTCACGGCTTCTACCTTAGCCCTGATAGCAGAGGCATCAGCCTGCCTGGCTTCCAGTTAGTTTGAGGCCTCTTGGATGAGTGTATTGGCACCTTCTAATTCCCTGGCTTTTTCCTCCATCTTTGCTTTGAGAATGGCATGTTCTGAAGATATGCTATCAAGTGCAATGATGAGGGCCTTCAAGTGCTTAGCCGCCTCCTCCTCTAATATCGTCTTTTGGAAAAGTTGAGCTTCAACTGCCGTCATATGCTCAGTGTGCTCGGCGATTGAGGGTTTAACACCTACAGAACCCTCTAAAGTTGCAAGATGGCCTACATGGTCCAAGTAGCCCTCAACAACCCTTCTCACCGAAGAAAAGTCCACATAGGGGATCTCTTGGATTCTCGCCAACACCTTCATGATCTCATCTCGGAGTAAGTGTGCCTCATTAGGAGATAAGCGCTTTAGCCTCTTGTGAACGTTGTCCCATAATATCGAAGCTAGAGCTCGCTCGCTTGCTGCTACAACATCATCCGCCGAGAAGACTAAAAAATGCCAGGCATCACATGAAACAACGGGGCAACTTTGTGTGTGTCTAAAATCACGATGGTAGCCCGTGTATAGACATCATGAACCTGTTGGGAGGCTACGATATTGGTGACTTCATCCGCTTCAGGGGCACCAGCTGATTGTGATCTTGCTTCCCCACTCTCATGGTTGACCACCCTCTCTTGCAAATGTGGAAGGTAAGGCTTGGAAACTGAAAATTCAGTGGTTTCCAAGATGTCGCCCACGTCCAGGTCTAACTGAGCTTGAAGAATACACTTGGTTAGATGATCGTAATTGAAGTAAAAAACAGACTTAAGAAGAAAAGTGGGTACCAGAATCTCAATATTGTTCGGTACGAGAGGAAATGAGCGGCGTTCATCCTCATCATCTTCCTCGGAGTCTTGAGGCTTCCACTTCTTCCTCTTGAAATGGCGGTCTTCAGATACATCTTGCTCCTCTGCTGCGCCTGTAAAAAAAAAGAGAGAGAGAGGGTAAGCATAGTTTCACCATAAGGTATGTTGCTTTAAAATTATCGACACAAACACCATACCCGATGGTCTCTTCAATGTTCAAACTCTGCCACTGGATTCTCTATTTGAGCCTTCACCAATAACTAGAGGAGCTGGGTCACTACTAGGAAGTGCAGTGTCCTCAACCGCGGTAGGCGCTTTGTCCCCTAATACGATCACATCCCGCTTACCAGCCGATGCTTGGAAAGATGCATCGATAATCAGCTTGCTTAGCCCATCCAACAAGCGTGAATTGTGACGCTTCTTCTAGTCTTCATATCACGCGCTGGTATAGCTCCCAAAATCCTCTTAAATCTCTGGGAAATATATTTCAGAGTGTGTCTCAAGTTGGGTAGACATCATCCAAAGGCGAGCACCAGCATCAAGGGAAGCTGAGTGAATGTCTTCCTTTAAAGTGCCTGGAACATTCTAACAGAGCCCAAACTGGCGAGTAAAGTACAACAGACTGTAGGGCTCCACGATGAAACGATCACCGCTCCTCAAAGTCAAATAACAAGCGCGAACACCTATAAAGAGATTTTGGCACTGTTGACGCATTCCTCTATTCACAAGGCGAAGAGTCTCTTCAAACTATAAGGAAACCATCGAATGACTGACCCTTCATGGATAAGCTCTTGTACGTCGCGCTCTGTATAAGTCTTCGCTCCGCCTTCGCCTGATTATTGGCACTTGAGTGGACCGAAGACTTCATTAGGAAGAGGAAAGTGGGTCAAGAAATAATATGCCAACCACCCATAGATATAATGAAAGGGAAGGCACACTTCGGCTTTTCCCACTATCGGGGCTCGTGCTATAGCATTTAATCCGTGATAAATCTGTGCCAGCACAGGAATGGCAAGACAGAAAGTTCTCCCCTGTGCAAGCAAGCTGATAACCTTGAAAGTGCCAGCATGAATAGTCCCTGTCGGTATTTACGAAAAAACGAAGATGGACAGCCAACAGGCGAGGAAAGCCGCGAGATAAGTCTCCCCCTACGGCTACGACTTAACACCTAGCTCGTGAAAGACAGCTTCCTCCTCGCGATTCTACTCTTCCATCACAGAATTTTCTTCAGAAGGGTTATGCGTTTCCCTAGGACGGACCTTATGAGGTCGCCTGGTAGGGGGCTTTGCATAGCGAGTCCTACCTCAGTACCAGAAGGTAATCCACTTAGCAATAGAAATATGCGTACCTTTGCCTTTAAATCCAGAAAGAATGGCAAATGCAGTGAATAGGTGTTCACAAGATTCTAGTAAGAACTTGCGGCCCCTTTCTGTGCCAGTTAGTTCAGGCTGCCCGGGGATCACTTCTTCGTATAACTCTCCAGTTGCTGGAAGCATTCCAAACTTTCCAAGGCCATAAAGAGTTATCGACACAGATCCCTGCAAAGTGTCCACAGTATTGGTGTCTGAGCACCACGCCTCGTAGAATGCCTTAATCACGTTGACATTACGATCATATGTATACAATGAGCATCTGATCGCATGTCTAAGTTCCGTGCCATTAAGTTGTTCATTACAACGAACAAACACGCATTCGAGCCATTCCTAGAAGTTGGGGGTGTACATAAATTTGCCGATCATTCTGAAGTAAGATCCCCAAGAAGCTTCTTCACAAATAATCCGTTGTCCTAGGGTGATACGTGGACTCGGCTCATGGGCCCCTTTATGTAAGAGTGAGCGTAGAAACCAACCTTTGACGGACTTGTCGGACCCTCTTTGAGATTCGTAACTCTAGGGTCCTTAGCAACGGTAAAATCCTGAGAAAGTCCCCCCATGCTTGGTCGGTCCACAGGAAGAACAAGCCCATTCTCTGGCTTATCGCGAGGAACTGTCCGTTGCGTCTTGCTAACTTCTTGAAGGTCGCCATTCGCACCTTAAAAGAAAAAAAAATGGAAGAGAGTTAAAGAGTTAGCATAAAAAAAGGGTGTGTTAGTACTGCACGACGACCATGTCATGCAATCAAGTCGACCATGCACGATGACCATGTCGTGCAGTCAAGTCGACAAAACTAGGTTGACCATGCACGACGACTGCGTCGTATAGTCAAGTCAACCAAAGAAAAAAAAAGTCGACCCTACAGGACGACCGTGTCGTGCAGTCAAGTCGACCATGTACGATGACCGTGTTGTACAGTCAAGTTGATCGAAAGAAATAGAAATCAAGTCAACCATGCACGGCGACCGTCTTGTGCAGTCAAGTTGACAAAAATCAAGTCGACCATGTACGATGACCGTGTCGTACAGTCAAGTCGACGGAAAGAAAAAAAAGTCAACCATGTACGGTGACCGTGTCGTCCAGTCAAGTCGACAAAAATCAAGTCGACCATGTACGACGACCGTGTCCTACAGTCAAGTTGACCGAAAAAAAAGATCGAGTCGACCACGTATGATGATCGTGTTGTACAGTCAAGTCACTAAAAAAAAGAGAAATCAAGTCGACCATGCACGGCGACCGTGTCGTGCAGTCAAGTCGACAAAAATCAAATTGACCATGTACGACGACCGTGTCGTACAGTCAAGTCGACCGAAAGAAAGAGAAATCAAGACGACCATGCATTGCAACCGTGTTGTGCAGTCAAGTCGACAAAAATCAAGTTGACCATGTACGATGACCATGTCGTACAGCCAAGTCGACCGACAAAAAAAAGATCAAGTCGACCACATATGACGACCGTGTTGTATAGTCAAGTTGACCGAAAGAAAAAGAAATCAAGTCGACCATGCACGGCGACAGTGTCGTGCAACCAAGTGGACAAAAATCAAGTCGACCATGCACGGCGACCGTGTCGTACAGTCAAGTTGACCGAAAGAGAAATCAAGTCGACCATGCACGGCGACCGTGTCGTGCGGTGAAGTCAACAAAAATCAAGTTGACCATGTACGACGACCATGTCGTACTGTCAGGTCGACCGAAAGAAAGAGAAATCAGGTCGACCATGCACGGCGACCGTGTCGTGCAGTCAAGTTGATAAAAATCAAGTGGACCATGTACAGCGACCGTGTCATACAGTCAAGTTGATCGAAAGAAAAAATATCAAGTCGACAGTGCATGGCGACCGTGTCCTACAGTTAAGTCGACAAAAATCAAGTCGACCTTGTACGACGATCGTGTCGTACAGTCAGGTCGACCGAAAGAAAAAAAAACTGCAGCCCAAGTCGATAAAGAATAAATCAATCAAGTCGACCTCGCACGATGACCATGTCGTGCAGCCAAGTCGACAAAGTTCGGCTGACCCCAGCCACGACCGTGTCACGAGGCCGAGCCAACAAAGCCATGTCGACCCTGCAAGATGACCGTGTCATTCAATCTAATCGAAAAAAACTCAAGCTGACTTTTACGACGACCGTGCCATGAAGTTAGGTTGATGAAACCAAATCGACCCTGCAGGACGACCGTGTTGTGCAATCAAGTTTACAAATCAAATTAACCCCCAACGACGACGGTGCCGTGGAGTCAAGTCGATCAGTGCACTCGATGATGGGACATGTGGAAATTAGAAAAACAAACAAAACAAAACAAAACAAAAGGGTTTGCGGTAGGTCAATGAATGTATATAACCCATATAGGAATATGCATAGCCAATAGGTGTCTTTTGATGGATGTATGCAAATTGACGTTCATGAGAATACATATGCACATGCATGTAAACGGGATATATGTCTCCTTACATTTAAAAAAAGGAAGAACCAGTTGTTCTGAAGAATTGTCGATATAACGCTCAGGACAGGTGAAAAAGATCAAACTTTTCCCTTAGACACCGAGGGAGGAACAGGAACAATCACAATGGAATGAATCTGGGGTGGCAATGATCGAGAAAAAAACTTGTGTCAATACATACTGATTGATATTGGGATTTCGGTGCATTGATTTATTGCGACAACAAAAAAAAAAGATATCCTTAAAAGTAAAAGGAATTTCTTACCTGTGATTCAGAGGGATTATGGGTGGACCCTCAAGATGTTATGTAGTGATATGTTGGAACGGTTTCAATCCGAAACTTTGAGATCGGGCAACAAAGTTCAATCGGGACTATTAAAAAAAAAATACAAGTTGTTAGTTCCCGTGACCCATTCAACTGCAAAGGAAGGAAAAGAGACAGGACATACGGTAACATGCAGCCATTACTTACCTGCTCAGTGGATGAACGTGGCAAGTTTCACCAGAAGCTTGAAGGAGAACAAGTCATTCCCTTGATCAGTTGCCGTGAGATAAAAAAAAATAAAAAAATAAAAGCTCCTTGTTGCTCTCGAATTTATAGAATGAGAAAGCTCCGAGTTTCGATGAAGATTGGGTATAATAAACAGCTTGATTTGAAGATAGGATCTCAAGATTTGAGCTTATGTGGCGATTCTCTCAGGATGTTTTCTCAAATTTGGTTGAGATTTAGCTAATTGCATTTGATAATTGGAAGACAATTATCCCCCTTGCCGATAGATTCGTGCTCCGGAGTTTCAAAGAGATTGTCAAGGTTCAAGATATGATGATAAAGATTCTCTTTACATGAATTTGGTGAGAATTTTTTTTTTTCTTCAGCGCGTGAATGAAGCTCATGTGCCATTTTTTGACAGTTCATGTGAGCATGCAAGGAGAAGATGCCCCATCTTTCAAGCTCGGGAAAACAACAAAATAAGCAAGAAATATTATCGAGACATGCCTACTTCGCACTCGACCAAATTGACTCGTGCAAGTCTCGAGGGAAATTTGTAGAACTCGAAAATTTGTAACCAGTCACAAATTGCCACATCACTTATCCGACATATTAAATGCCCAATTAAATATGGTATTAATGTCTCGGATAAATTAAATTTCATAATTTTCTCAATACGTAAATACACGACACGTGTCATCGGGAAATGTTCGGTAATCTACAATAAAATATATGTGGCTAACCGACATAATTGATATTATCTAGAATAAATAAATATAATTTCAGATAATATGTATAATATCTTGTATAGATAAATAAATGATATTATATCAACAGAAAATCTAGAGTTTACAAAATATCACATGTTAATGGATATTTATCAAAAATAAAAATAGATATTATCTAGCAGAATTTGGGGATACATAATATCTCCACAAATGGATATTATCTACAAATAAAATCAAATAATTATCCATAAAATTAAGATGGACGGTCAGGATCGATTCTGACCGACCAATCATATTCAAGTACGGGGATTGGCACATCAGCTCTTCAAAAATGGGGGAACTAATCTAAAGAGAAGGTGCCAAGACCTGAAGAAACTCTGCTGAACTCTAAACTCTTCAGAACTCCCGAAGCTCTGCTGACTCAAAGTCGCTTGGAAGACTTCACTCCGAATTCACTGATCAAACCTACAAGCCCCGGCGATTCCACCTCAACTAAGACCACGCTGTCCAAGCCCTCGCTCGAGTCCACAAATTAGACTCCTCGGATCAAGCCCAACGTTCCCGGTGATTCCACCTTGACAAAGATCAAACTGCTCCGGCCCTTGTTCGAGACCCCAAAGCGGATTCAACAGATCAAGCCCATAGGCCCCGGTGACTCTAGAACCAGCGCTCATGCAAGATCGAGCTGATCTAGCCCTTCGCTCGAGACCTCCACGGACCCGTCGATCTAAGCCCAAAGGCCCCCGACGAATCTGCACTGTTCCTCCATCGAGAGCAAGCCCAAGCCCTCGTTCGAGACCAAGCCCAAGAATTAGAATCAGAGGATTTCCTTGCTCCTTGTCTGCAAGACTCCTACTAGAGATTGTACCCCTAAATCAATACAAATCAAATCTGTCGTTCATTTTTCTTGTCTACGTAATTCGGACTAGAAATTTGTTGCACACAACGTGATATTATATCAACAGAAAATCTGGATGATACACAATATCTCAAATAGTGGATATTATCTAAAATAAAATTGGATATTATCCACTAGAATGCTAATACATAACAACTTGTAAAAATATGGTATTATAATTCTAAGAATGTGTAACGAAGATTTTTATTTGTACAACGGAATACAACTCGGAAAATAATTTGAATACAACTGTAAAATGGTATGGCGAATATTTACACGTTCACAATGGGAATACATCTTGTCAGGTGATAGGGTTAACATTTTAAGAAGGTATGACGAAGAGTTTTACAATCCTAAGAATGTGTAACGAATATTTTCATGTCTACAATAGAATGAAACTCGTAAAATAATGCGAATACAATTGTAAGATGGTATGACGAATATGTTCACATTTATAATGGGACTATAGCTTTTCAAATGATAGCATTATAATGCGAACACAATTGTAAGTTATTGTGATGAATATTTACACGTTTATAGTGGGAATACAACTTGTCAATTGATAGGATTAATATTCTAAAAAGGTATGACGAAGAGTTTTACAATCTTAAGAGTGTGTAACGAAGATTTTCATATGTACAATGGAATACAACTCGTAAAAGAATGCTAATTCATAACAACTCGTAAAATGATGGTATTATAATCCTATAAATGTGTAACGAAGATTTTCATATGTACAACAGAATACAACTCGTAAAATAATGCAAGCACAATTGGGAAGATGTTATTACAAATATTTTGATGTTTACAATGGGAATACAACTCGTCGTATGTTAGGATTAACATTATAAGAAGGTTTGATGAAGAGTTTACAATGCTAGGAATGTGTAACAAAATTTTAACGTGTACAATGGAGTAATATTCGTAAAAGAATTTTAATTCAAAATAACTTGCAAAATGATGGTATTAGAGTCCTAAGAATGTGCAATGAAGATTTTCATGTGTACAAAGAGTACAACTTATAAAATATTGCGAATCCAATTGTAACATGAAATAACGAATATTTTGATGTTTACAATAGGAATACAGCTTGTCAAGTAATCCTAAGAATGTGCAACGAAGATTTTCTGTGTACAATGGAATACAACTCGTGAAGATTTTCATATGTGATGGGAATCATAACACAGCGGAAGGTTAATTTTTAAAATTTATTTCCCATCCCAGCAATCACTTCGAGGTAATTCGGAATTACAAACAAAGAGGATGTTTAGAAATCATACATACAAGAACTCTGAATTGGTCTTGTGTTGATTTCTCGGGTTGACCACACGAACCGAATAATCTTATCACGAACTCGTTGAAGCCGATCCTTTGACTAGACGCACACATGTACGCCCTCCACAGTATCCACACCAGTTATCTCGTAAGAATTGAGAAAGCGTTTCTCAATGAACGGTCACTCTTGGAATTATTTGTCACGCTGAAATTTTTCTCGGTTGTCTCACCACTCCCTCGGCCAAAAGAATGGGAGAAGAAGTCTTTTTTCACGCAACCCACTGTATATATACTTACATATCTTAGTATAATATTTCTTTAAAAATAAAGATCATGGCCTCATCCCAAAATAACGCATCGGAAGAATAGGCAAATTAAATCTTATCGTAACGGCAGAGATATGATTATTCAATTTCAGTCAAATCGATATCTTTGATTACAAATAGAATCAATATCACACGTAAATCTTTCCGTATTTGACCAAATCTAATTTGGTAATTTACGTGCATATTCAACTGAGAATAATAATCAAATTTCTATAAATCTAATCAAATATATAATTGCATGATTGCCTTATCCAATAAGGCATGTGACCGTTATGGGCTCAATTCGTGCTAGCGAAAATTTAATAGCCCTGTCAAAAATTTAAATCTATTAAATTTTGGTTACGAGAAAAAATCTGCATTTTGTGTGACCCGTTGGGCTCCACACTAAGCCAGTAGTGGGTCCATTAACTATACTCTAATTTAATCTCATTAAACTATTTAACAAGCTAATTCGATTAACTCTTAATCTAATAGACCCACAAGTCAAGATTGACGTCTAGCAACGGGTCATGACTGCCCGGATAGTGAGGATTTCAATCTAAGGATTGAACACCCTTTGGTGATTAGTTTCTGTGTAATTAAATCCTTCAGTTATGCAATGTCCCGAATAGTAGATGACATGTAAAACCCCAATACTTATTCATATGTTTTCAATTCTTAAGTATTTGACTCAATTATGAAACATCGTGATGCGAACCTCGACGAACAAAGCCGCGAGACCCGGCAACAATGGGATGGAATTTTAGATTCTGGGATCGTCCAAAGGAGGTTTCGAAGATGTGGAATATTGACCCGTTGATTATAGAGAATCCAGAACCAATATTATGAAAGAGTGGAGAATATCGACCCGATGGTTATAATGAACCAAGAACGGATATTATAAGAATGTTGAGAATCACAAGTACGCACTCGTAATCCTTACAGAGTTGCTGAAAAACAACAAGGAGAGAAACTCTCTCAGAGATATAATATTTTGCTAAGGTCTAATTCTAATCACTAAGGACATTATATTAGAACTCAGAAAATGGAAACGACAACTACCCATGCATGCGAAACAAAGTAAGCACTAAATGGTGGTCTTCATGCACAAGCCCTTCAGCCTCCATGGAGCACAACTGTCCTCCAACTCTGAGAATTTATCCAAAATGTAGGTGGTATTAAATAACACACCAATTCAACCAGAATGATGTGTATTCCCACCTAATTATATGCATTC
>JAOYND010075640.1:0-11087 GCA_025802135.1 Lagerstroemia fauriei | reverse complement strand
AATCTCAATGGCCACAATATGGGATAAATAATATAAGTAGAAATAATTTTTCTTTTTCTTTCTTTGGGTACGAAGTCTTACTAGAAAGATTGTACCGTAAAAAATAATAATCGACTAGAAGAATACAATAGTATGAAACAATTGACTAAAAGAAAATGTTACTGATCGCTGAGGCATGTGACAGTCACAGTTTCCTTAAGACTTATTTGTCCACTCTCGGTCGTGCTGTGGAATTGTGGACTTTAGTCTCCCGAGATACAACAACTATTGAGCTTAGGCTGCACGGAACCCGAAGCTAAAGAGCGAACCGAGGAGGAAGCAGGAAACCACCGAATAATCATTTCATCAAAATCATTATAGATGGAAACACTAAATGTTTGAAGATACTTTAAGGCCATGTTGTTGCTTACCAAGTGTCCAAGGGAATAATCAAATTCTACAAACTATTCCCATCAATTATTCTCAACAAGGACAGTGTGAAGAAGCCCATAAAATTACGTTGTCTGAGATATTGCAGAGTATTTGTCTCATGAAAGAAGAGGTTCGAAGAAAGGAGATTCTAGCTTTCCATGATAGATGAGGAAGACTCACGGAGGGGAACAAGTTCGCCCATTCATTTGACTTGCTCGGGAAAGTTAGGGTGAAACATCAATCAAAGCACATGGCAAAGAGTGACTGACTGTGCATGGAGAAGGAACTTTGAAGCAGAACACAATAGTGATATCTTTTCGGTCTAGTTGTGTTCATTCTATCTACCTTATATGAAATGAAAAGAAAATTCGTTAAACAATTAATGTTGACCCAAAATTATGTGAACATGTTTTGGTCTAATTGAATTATCCCATGGGTTGAATGAAAAGATGGGTTTGAAAAAAATAACTGCCAACAGATGAACAAGGAAGAATGTGTAGAATTGTCCACCATATAAAGTAATGAACTCCCCGAAAATATAGCATGTTACTAACCTCAAAGAGCATCATTTCCACACGTCTCCCCAATAACTCTTGCCAGCCTAAGACCAAACACATCTTTAGGTTAAATTATCCTTCACATTGTGAGAGATAATTGCTTTATCTTTGCAAGTAAAATTGCTCTTGCCTCATCTGCTATTCTTTTATCAATGAGGGTGCAACAAATGATTCATCATTTACTAACCTCTCCAAATAGTTATAGCAATATAAAATTATTGTTGCACTTAGAGTAAGTGGATTATCACATATTCTACATTGTCATTGCTTTGAAAATAAGAACATGGAATATTCCAAAATTCAAACCATTACATGATCCCCAAGTCAATCGTGTGGATATTTATGGGCTACAAAAAGATCCACGCAATGATGACAAAGGGTCGTTTGCCATTGTAAGTGGCCATGTACAAAGGAGTGAATTTCAGTGAAAGGAAGTCAACTATGTAAAAACAAGAATTTGAAAGGAATTTGTAGGGAAGTTCTCTTACCCTCCTACATATTTAAATTTCAAATTTCATCAAAATATCCACTTATAAGTGATTGGTTTGAGTAAAGGGGCTTTAATTGTCACTCTCTTTCTATTTTGAAGCAAAAACAAACATTGCCCCGAGCCCCAAGAAAGGAAACAAAAGGAAAATCATCCCAAACAACATTTACGGAGCCAATAGCAAAGTGATGAAGTCTTACTATGAACCTATGAAAGCCCGCTAAGAGCGGCATCTCACTAGGAACCAAGAGTGGCATCAAAGTGCTTATTGCAACGCAAGTTACCAAGCGCTTACTACAACGTAAGTTACCAAGCCCGCTACCGGGCAAAAGTTGGGGTGGAGGAAACTCTCCAATTTGACAATTATCTTGGTTTTCAGATGGACATGATGTCATCAAATATTAGCTCGTTCAACTTCTTGATCGACAAGATCAAAGATAAGTTAACAGGCTG
The DNA here is from genome assembly GCA_025802135.1 of Lagerstroemia fauriei. NCBI lineage: Eukaryota > Viridiplantae > Streptophyta > Magnoliopsida > Myrtales > Lythraceae > Lagerstroemia > Lagerstroemia fauriei. Next base: position 9,179 of record JAOYND010075640.1, on the reverse strand, counting down.
GAAGGCAAGATTATTATTTGCTACGAATCGAATAACCTTGATGAACTCGGTTATTTCATCAGTGCCTGTGCACATCATGCAATGCACCCTTCTTCCTCGGGCGATGTGTAAGACAATTGACAAATTATGCCATAATTTTTTATGGGGTTCTAATGAATCTAACCAAAAAAATTCATCTCGTCAATTGAGATACTGTGACTCTCCCTCAAAAAGATGGAGGTCTTGGTATTATGAAATTTGAAGAGCAAAATATGGCATTATTAAGTAGGCTTACTTGGATGGACCAAGTGGAGCAAGGCCTTGGGCTCGCATCCTCAAGGTCCTCTACCCCCTAGGAAGTGCTCCATATTCCTGGGGTTCTAATCTAAACAAAGCAGCACTACAATCGAACTCCTAGATCTGTACACTAGGGCATAATACATTCTTGGGAGTATAAATTCTGTTAACTTTTGGTGTGATTGATGGGTCGGGGATGAACTATTGTGAAAATGCATGGAGAGGCTCATTCTCCATAGTAAGGCCCCCACGACAGTTAGTAACTTTCTATCACCGAGTGAGCTATATAATTTTGACAGCCTATCGATGCAAATCCCAGATAACTTGTTGAAGAAAATCTTGGGAACCCCCGAGGCATCCTGGGGAATCTGAATGATCAAATTGCTCGGAGCTTTTCCCACGATGGGCATTATAGCACAAAGAGTGCATATGCCTTGGTACTAGAGAAAAGCCCAAAAGGAAAGGAAGGGGTCTGGGAATGGAAATGGTAGACGAAAGCTCACCTAGTGGTGGCCACGGGCAGGTTTGGGCTTAGAACCAGCCCATGAATCATCCAACGGGAGATTTAGGGCCAGTTCAATGGTTCCTTGGAATCGGAACCAGCCAATTCCCGAATTGTGGCCACCCGTAGGCTCACCCACGTGTGCATACCTTTTTATGGCTATGTTGCCATGGGAAGGTCACCTCGACTAGTCACTTAAACATGCGGGGAATGAAATTATCCCCCAATTGCTCAATATGCAATGTTATGGAGGAGGATCTAGATCATATCTTGAGATCTTGTTCCTTCGTCAAATCCTTTTGGGAAATACTAGGTATTCCCTCGGTCCAAAAAAACATTAGGTATTCCCCGGTCAATTGAGAGGCTATGATATACATAAGCATCACATTCCATGGGCTTATGTCTTTCCCCAGGTAGTGTGAACCCTATGGAAACGACAAAATGATGTGGTATTAAATCATACTCCTATACAAGGAGACCAATTTACTCATTGCCTCCAAAGGGCAAGGGAATATTTTGCCACGCTCCCAATGGGCAAAGCCTGGGCTAATACTGGAATTCTTGTTCGATGGGAGCCCTCTCCTTCGGAATGGATCAAGATCAATACATATGGGTTTACATAGGGAAGCCCAGGAGCGGCCAAAGCAGGGGGAGTCATCCGAGGAGATCAAAGCAACTGGATCAAAGGTTTTGCCCACTTCCTTGGGGCGTCCACTAGCCTACATGCGGAACTATGGGCTGGCATTAGCTCGGAAACTTGGCTATGATTCTATCATTATTGAATTAGATGCAATTTCAGTTTGTCACCTCATTATAGATTATCCCATGACAAATCTAACACTTATGCTTTTCATTGTTGAATGTAGGTTGCTGATCAAGTCGTTCAGGAGGTGTCGGGGTAACTCATGTGTATCGAGAAATAAATGTAGTAGCAGATGGCTTAGCACATCTTGGACGGGACATTTGCTTCGCTTTGATGTATTTTGATGCGCGACCCCCTACTATAGCAAACTACCTTTTGTTTGACAATCAATGATGTTATTATGTACCTATAGCAGTACCTCTTTGTATGACATCAGCCTTGGATGATGGTGTAGACAATTGGTCGTATTAATATATAAAATATCTTGTAATTACCAAATAATAATTTTATTCATTTTTCTCTCACTCAATATCTGTGATAGTTTTTCATTAACTTTAAAAGTTTTCCATCACTCTATATCTATAATTTTAGCAGTAAAAATCTGTCCTTTTTTTTTAATGAGCATTTTGAAATTTTGAAATTTGAAAAGATAAAATTGATATAGTACATGGATAACAACTGAGAATGATCTGTCTACTATTGTAAGTGAACGAATTTCAAATAATTCAATTGTAGAACGTTATAAATAAATGATCTAATTATGTGAGTCTATCTCAATATTCCACATTTATATATTTTTATTTTCTTTCCCTGCAGAGCTTAAATTCGTATATAGTATATATATATATATATGTGAATTTATATTATATTTGATATAATATTTTCTAAATGTTTGTGATTTGGATCGATCTGTGTCCCGACCAGCGTGCGTGGGTCGAAACACAGATTAACCCGTTAAAAGTGCTAGGCTAGTTCGGGTCTTCAAATGCCCACTCGGCCCTCCCCTATACCATTGTCAGTCCTACTCATAGCATATGTATTGTTAATTCTTCTACTTTCCAACCAATCGGTGTGCACTTCGTCTAGCCAGAGGCAACTTGATACAAATGACGAATGATGAATTATGACTAAAGTGCATATTTCCTAGGATGTCGTGCATGCAAAGCAATTCAAGAATCCAAATAATTAGGGGGTGCGTGCATGGGTATGGGTTATACCCATAATTTATAAGAAATTATTCTATTAGATAAATTCCGGGTAAATCTCAATAAAATTTGAGTAGGTTACGAGCAATAAAATGAGGAATCAGTCCATTCTAGTTTTGGTTCTGATTCCGATTTCAGCGTATGGTATATTCGAAATTAGAACTAGAACCTGTTACAAAAACTGGCACTCAATTAGTTTTAGTTGTTTATAGTTTTCTCACTTGAACTCCAACTCTTGAACAATTAAAATATTGTATTCCTAACTTGTTAAACTCCCGTTTGACATATTAATTATACATATTTGATGAGTTTATCATATCTTAAACATCAATATAACTTGGAAGTTTTTAGTGTATAATAAGTAAATGTAATGCAAATGTAGTTAAAATTGCAGTACATTTGATTATGATAAAGTAAATATAAAATAGTAATAACCATGAAAAAATTTTTAGTGCAATTACTTTATAAGTATTAAATAAAAATATTGAAATAATATATGTTAGAGAGGTAAAAAAGAGTGATAAGCATATTCCAATATTATACCCGAAACTTGCAGTATCTTATAAGTTCCGGTTAGGATCTAATTCTGAAATTTAAGAACCGGTCTTACATAAAATAGGATCTGGTTACCATAAAAAATATAGAATACCGGATCCATAACCCCTGCAAATAATACGGAATGTACATAAAACAAGATACTGCTTTTTTCTCCTTGATCTCTTTTTCCTGGACATTATATTCAATTGAAATGGGGGGAAGCCAATATGGAGGACTGAGATGCTAATAATTAGTAATAATTATATTATTTGTCTTATTCAATTCTGAATTAATTTTAATTGCCAGTTCAAGCAAAAAAAATTCCGAATTAATTTTATAAATAACTAATAAAAATATGGACCTATTTTATTTTATCAACTTAGGGGCATAGAAATTGATATTAAAAATGCTTTATACATAATTTAATGCTTAGTATAATTTGAATACGTAATCTCCTGTCCCATTTTTTAGTGAATTTTCCTGCTTTCAGTAAATCATGTTGAACTTTGTCGGCCTAAATAACGCTGCTATACAGTATGCAATGCATTTGTATATTTATATTGACCAATCATTTTTTTGCTGATTATATCAGAGGCAAATTTGTTACAGAGGCCAATATAATTTGGTTGATATGGTTAGACAATGTTTTGAATTTGAATCGTGGGAATATAGGAAATTTGTTAAAGAGGCCAATATTCTTAGTGTGCCAACCCCATCAAATCCGAATTAGTAAGAGCTTGTTTGATTTATGAATACCATGTGGTATATAGTGACGGACCCAGGACAATGAGTCAAGGGGGTGAAATTATGAAGAGTCAATGAACAGGGGTGAAATAGGATAATTTAACAAAAATATAGATAAAATTAGTAAATTTTGTATAAGATTTCACAAGTTTTCTCGAGTTTAGGAGGGTGATCGCCCCCTACGCATCATCCCTAAAAGCATCCTTGGTGGTATACAATCAAAAAATTGGTTAAAGAGAGAATAAGAGACCAAGAAAACAAAAGGACTAGGAAATCTCACCAATAACAATCGAATTCGGAACATTTTATCCTGATTTAAGAATGATGGTACTGGAATAAACTCTCAGACCAGTCATGGAATAGAAAATGTTAAGAGACATTGGTAAATGCCTCGGGGGGTCAAATATATCAGAAAATGAAACTTAAAGATTCGTGGGACCAAACCCTAAATTTCGGCTTGCACATCTGTCGGAGTCTGGGCGGTGCATGAATTTCCTTTTATTTTTATTTTTCTCTCTCTCATAATTTATTTTTTTCAGTTTAAAAATAAAAATACCTTCTTTGGTAATAGATATTCTTGTTTTATTAGGTAATAACTTGCCCGATGGACTATTACTAATTTGGACAGAAAATCTTCGATGTAGAAGTTTGGCACTTGCAAGATATTACTAAATAATCATAGAAATACTATCTTCAATCAATTCGTAAAGGTTAATTCAACTTGATAAGCATGTTTTTCTAATCGTTTTATCGAGCACTGCTTTCCCTAATTAAAACACCGTCTCTTTCCCAATTGTCAATTACTACTCTCGGTGTGTACCATCTGACATAAAAAAATTCAGTGCACTTTGATTAATTAAGGATTGAGCCGGTTCATTGTTTTTAAGTATAAAATTCTCGTGGTCGTGAATTTTATTTATTTATAAAATTTGAACTCGACACCATACTTAAACAGAAGTGATATTGGATCGTTTCAACCAATTTATCGTTCGAAAGAGTTTCAATAATGACTATTGAGGGCCAAGGGTGATGTACTTATATGGTGGTTGAGCAGGCAAACTGTTGGTTGAAAAGGCCAATCTAACAAACTGAGTTAGAGCCACGAAAATATCAAGAACTCTCTATTCCTTAAAATTAACAAATAAAAAATAAATAACGATATTAAATGCACATATATATAATATTAAATGTGTAGCTTCAAAAAATGGATATACTTAATATGCATTTAGCAAGAAACATCTTCGATATATTGTAATTGGAGAAATTCTTAAATGATCTTACCTTATCACATGACATAAGCAAATACCAATCAGATTGTGACAAACGTGTAAATTTATGTTAATCGTCTAAACAGTTACCATAATTGCCACTAATCATACCAATTTAATTGGTTTTTTCTCATCACGTTACCTTGAGGTAGGACAACCCAAGATTTTTTTTATTGTAATTGGGACTCCTATTGGTCAATTAAAAATTTATTTAAATTTTAACTATTAAAGACTTTGAATTTATCATTTTTCTGAATTTAAATTTCTCTTGACGGTTTTTAAGCCTTTTTCTGTTCCTATATCTCTACCCTTCAAAACCGGATCTTTGAAGGGTCAGGATGTCTCGCTATTGACTGACCACCTCGACAAATATCAAGGTGGCCCTCGAGGTCCACAGCTTGTAACGCTCTTGTTATATATAGTGCATTATCTAGATTTTATCCGATTAATTTTCACAGTCCCGTGCGTACGCCAGCAAACACAAAGAGTAAGGTAAATCCAGAGGTACTGGTTAATTTTAAGGAGATTCGAACCTGAGATGAGAGAATACTTGTATTTCTCCTTATGATCAAGTTGAACCCCTTGGGATTAGATTCGCTTGATTAAAAGAATGAGCCGAACAATTACGACGATTAATATGGTGACCAATGTCTCTTTAAATTTAAGAAAATAATCAATTCTAATAATTCTTTTGAGTAGGATTTTATGTTCTGAGTACACACGTCTCCAGATGTCTCCAGATTTCAGAAACAGAATCTGTATAAGCATTGGTGCAGATTGGATCAACAAATTACTTTCATTACATACATTGCATCCTAAAAATACAAGGAAAAAAGAGGGGTGGGGGTTGGGTGCAGTTTATATAGTAGATAGAATGTTAAAGTTACAATCAGGAAAGAAATTTAAGACATCTTTTTATTTGCATGACATAATAATTTGAAATTTATCTAGTATGAGTTGGTTCAAGTGATTCGACATTTGGTCCTCCTAAGTAAATATCTCGGATTCGAGTTTTTGTGAATCGAGAAAATATAGCTTTACTCTTTAGTGAGCCTGTCAGAGTTCGAACTGGATTTAGTCAGAGACTTAGAGTTTACAAGTACTAGTGGTGCAACCAAAAATGTAATTTGAAATTCTTACATTTATAATAAGCTCAAAAATGCAAAAAAGAAGAAGAAAAAGATACATATCTTTATACTAAAGTGTTCAATTTTCTCATCAACATGTTATTTTTTTTTTGTGCACCGCGCAGTATCCCCGGACCAGTCGAAGCGCACCTCGAAACTAATCTGTGGTCGGACCGGGATCTCTTGGAAAAATTCTCATCTACCCTCCCAATTTGGGATCACCCATTTGGGCCTAGTTAGGGAATCACTATGCCAACTCAAAGTTAGTAACATATTATATCACTAAGAGAATTTTGCATATTTACGACGCCAATTATTGACAAATTATAGATAAATTTAAACTTTTGCTAAACATATCGGCAAATTTATGACAACATAACGGTGAAAAAAACTTCGTCCACAAATTCGTATCGACAAATACTTTTCGGCCAAGTTTGCCACAATTTTTTCGGAAAATATTCCCTGCAAACCTGATGAATATCCAAAGAAGAATGACTAATGTTGGATCGAACGATCCGTGTGGATCCGGATCTGCCAACGGAGCTGAGAAACATTTTGCACTGGTACAGATTGGCTTCATAAGAACTCCAGTTTGCTGTCCAGCTCTTAAGCGAGCTCGGCAAGTTGAATTTTCCATTTATATTGCACAAAGTATTATTTGAATAATGATTATTTTTTATCTTGCAGCAACTTTTAAACAAAAAGATTTGCCACAAATATTAAAAATATTTTTAAAAAAAAATTACGGAAAACTCACAGAGCGATTTTGTCTTTAATCATTAAAAAAAAAACAAGAACTTTGTATTGACCTATTTGCTATGAAGTCGTCGTAAAGTTGTAAAAACACTTTCGTTAATTCCATTGCTGCTAAGTTGACGTAATCTTCGATAAAAAAATTTACAGAAAAGTATATGTAATTATTTTTACCATTAAAGAGAAAATTTCTTGTAGTGTAACAACTCTTAATCACCACATTCGATCGATATAATCCAATGCTCCACTTAAGTTGATTAGTTTCTGAAGGGGGTGAAACTGCTCTATTTTTGTAAATTTACTGATGTTTGGCCAAGTCAATTAGCTCGGTGACCGAAAAAAATCTTAAATGATCATACCTCATAATGACATAATAAAAAAATCAATTAAATTACTTTGATTTGCAATAACTATAAAAATTAATCTGATAGTTAATATTAATTTGCTCGTTTATTATATTTTAATTATTTTTTTATATCACATGATGAGGTAAGATCACTTAGAAATTTCCCGCTATGTGACCGACTCAACTCTTCATTGTTATCCAAACTTCATCATCCACATTAATTATTAGGGAAAAGTATTTTGGACCTTAACCTTTACCACAATATTCATATATTTAGCCTAAGTAATTTTTTGGTTCAATTTCAAATCTCAAACTTTTAGTTATTATTCAGTTTTAGTTATTTACATAATTTTTAATATTAAAAAGGTTAATTTAACTTTTTAATATTAAAAATATATTTTAATTAAAAATTAGAAATAAAAAAATCCTCAACAAAAAAGAGGCTCAAATCCCTGTATTACAACCCCTATGAGGTTATCAGCAGTACCACAAACTGTCAATAATTTTTTAAGAATAGTTTAGAGTTAAATTCCCACTGACTCATATACTCTTCTATCAAGAGATCTCCATTTTTATAATTATAAATATAATTTCTAGTCAAAAATATTTTTTATTATTAAAAAATTCAAATCATATTTTTAATATTAAATTTAATATAAAGACTAAAATTAAATAATATTTAAAAAATTTAGAACTAAGATTAGCTTAAAAAAGATATATGAACGTGACCCAAAGGCCTAGGACTAGAACCTATTTTTCCCTAATTATTATCCTCCCACTAATTTCAAACACAACCAAAAGTCACGTTTGCACTACATCGATCCACAAAGGATCCAAATAATTTCAAACGCTCATCAATGGGACTCAATGTACTAATTTATTTTCTCTTCCTTTTATCTTTTTTATATCTCGTACTTTTTTATATACTAAAAAAATGGTCAATTTATGTAATTTATTTATAAAAAGACAGAAAAAAAAGGAAAAATCAACGTAAGACTTCATATGGCAATAATTAATGTACGACTTGTAAAAGATAAAACGAGAAAAATGTGAGGGAAAAAAGAGAGAAAGGGACACACATTGTCTTTCAACTTGTGGATGTCACTTAAAAGGAACCTCTACCCTTTAAATCTCCTGATAAAGAGCACTTTAACATGTCCTCAATTATTTCGACCAACGGGAAAACTCGTTCCAAATCCGACTACTATTCATGAGTAACTAGTGATACGTCAATCGTCTATGGGACCATCTTTTACTAATCATGTAAAGGAAAATTTGTTGAAAAATGTTTTTAGTGATCTACCTCATCTCGTAAAATAAAGAATTACGAATCAAATTGTACCAGATGAATTAGCCAATATTATTCACCCTAATAGCTAATATAAATATTACTAATTAAAATAATTTTATTATTATTATTTTCTCAATATATCAGTGTGAGATAGAGCTGTTTAAAAATTAAAAAAAAAATATTAGATTTGGTCCCAAGATTTCTTTATTTTTCTTTTTCCGTCCTAAACTTATTTTGGATTGGATTTGATTCATAATTTTTCTCTAAAGTTTACTTTGACGCCCTCTTTATTTTTAATTAAAAAATTACAAAAATTTTGACTGTTTAAAAAATAATAAAATGGTGAAATTGAAAGAATTGAAAGGCTGGAGGATGAACACGAGGGATGGTTATCGACGTGTTTATCTGTCAACGATCGTCTAAAATCTTACAAGGTGTTGATAATCTTGAAGGGCAGGAGAGATCTTCAGAAAGCCCTTGCCTCTTA
>JAOYND010075534.1:0-11089 GCA_025802135.1 Lagerstroemia fauriei | reverse complement strand
AGTCGTGGTGATAAGCTAGTCCCAGTGTGGGCAAGTAATGCATTCGCTCCACTGGGACTAGCTTATCACCATGATTCCGTCTAGAAGCACGTTGCCTAAATCTCGGATGGTCACAGAATATGCACTTATCGAAGTATTCTGTATCCTTATAGAACAACATACATCCATTTGTACAGTAGTCGATCTTAACCGAGAGTAAGTCTAACCTTGCCATAATATGTCATTGGAACAGTAGTATTAGACACTGTGCATTCTCGAATCAATTGCAGAATTTGATCAATAGCGTCGTGCGCTACATTCCAATTAGATTTGATGCTCATCATTCTTATACAAAGTGAAAGAGTGGAGTGCTCAGTACATCCATGCCACAACGGTCTATTACACTCTTCCAACATATCAAAAAATTGGCCTGCCTCTTCATTTGGTTCTTCCTCCACTAATTCCTCATTTTCTCGTGCATGAAAATACTGCTCATGAGAACCGTGCCCATACCCAGCATCCAAGACCATTGACTGATAATTTTGTAGTACATTAGGTTCAAGTAGTTGTTGACTACTGGTGGATGTAATGCCAACATCAGGTCGAACATCTTCATGGTCAGTCTAATAATAATAGTTATTCTTAAAACCACGACTATAAAAATGACACCTCACTTCATCCGATATCAGAAGATAACCGAACTTTTGACATTTCACACAATGACACCTAATTTTCTCTTCCTTCTGAAAATGATATAATGAACATGCATACTCAATAAAACATTCAAGACCTTCAACAAATTCTTCCGTGGTGTGCAATTAGGATTTAACCTATTGCACATCCACATTCTATGCAGGGATATCCATCTACAATACATATACACAGAGTATAGCAATATTATGTTAAAAAATTAACATAATTCAATCGAACCAAATACAAATTGATCAAAAAATATTTATGTACAACAGAAATACCATAACAAAAAATATTACTTATCGTGAAAGACGAGCAAGAATGATGAAGGGTTCTTATTTCTTCAACTTCCAGTGGAGCAAAATCACAGAACGTCGGAAATGTGGAGAGTAAAATCGGGTAATGAATGAGAAATATGACACGGCTCAAATTTATAGAAGACGGATTTTTTTACAGATATTACCAATGGCTTTGTCCGTCGGTGGTTGAAAAATTCCCACCATCAAAATTCAAACACTGACGGAAACTCCATAGGTAAATGTGCGGGAACAATCCCGCCAACTCACTGATGGAATTACCGACGGAAATTCCGTCGCTAATACCGTTGGCAGTATCGACGGAAAATCCGTGGCAATTTCCCTACTAATGTCCTACGAATATTCCGTTGGAGCGTTCCACAGAACCCTGTGATGAAATTCATTCTGTTAGTGAGTTCTGTCGCCAATTCCGACAGTATATCCGTCGGAAAAATCCGTTGATATTTAGCATTTTTTTGTTGTGAAGGTCAACAAGATAGGGATTCGACCCAAATTGTAGGAATTGAGGGCCGGAAATCTTGAAAATATAAGATATCTGAACCCGATCACCACGTCAAATATGTCTAAATACATGGACTTCCATTTTTAGATTAGTCTAAGCTAAGCATGCTGGGTATTAATTATAGCTAGATTCTAATAGAGCATGCCCCGCTTAATTAGGCTGTGATGTTCGGCCCTAAATGTTTTTTTTTAAATTTTTATTTATCATATGCATTAACTAAAACAACTTAAGATTAAAAAATACCAATGTTGCTTCTTCTTCATTGATAAAATCTTGCACTCAAGTATTGTAAATAAAGAAAATTTAAAATTAGAAGATATTTACCCCTTTAATAAAATGACTCAAAATTAAATTAGCCAATACTAGTAAAACGTCTTAAATCTCTCGGAGATACGAAAATTCAATATAACTCTATTACTTTAAGCGAATTCAAAACAATTTTCATCTTATTTTCAAGTTCCAAAAATGTTCTCAAATAAATTTAATTTATAATTGGTCAAATTTATTTTAAAATAAAATAATAGAAGATATGAAAAAACTACTTTCATCATTTCTATAATTTCAGTATACTTATTGGTTTTATTAACTTCTTATATTTTATTAATTGTTTTCGCGATTCTCTCAACTATTGCTCATGATTCTCTTAACAACACAATCTCCTCTTACTGTTAAAATTCTTCAACTCCTTGCGTCGTTTGTAACTTCCACAAAATTCTACTCTGTTCACCAGAAGAGCTCACAATTCCTCGATTCTACTTTATTTTTATTTAATTTGACCACTCTTTTTTAATCTACTTTAACATTAATTTTTTTATCTGTTCCATATTTTTTTGATCATCATATTATTTTTTTGGTCGCCATAAATTTTTATGACAAAACATATAATTGACAATTCCGTATAAAGTACGGGTCACTCTCTAGTATGTGTATATATACTCTCTAGTATGTGTGTATATATATAGACACATATTGCGCATGAGCTATTGTCATTTATTCAGTACAGTCGATGTGTTATTATATGAGAATTTGACAATAAATAAATAAATAAATAAACTGCATGCCAAGCACCGATTACTTATAAATAATTATTTAGTAAAAGAGTTTAGCAGACGCATGCCATACTGCACCCGTCGAGTTGGCTTGATAACCACATGCATAAGCAAACTCAGTCAACTTATATGTAATAATTGTGAAAAAAAAATGTACTTCCAAGACTTTATGAAATTCTTATCAAATGGTAGTTAGTAATAACCAACTTAGATATCCTACCTCACGAATCAATGACCTCGATAAAATATTCACTAGATTTATAAAAAATTGAACTCATATACATATAAAAGCTTGACTTTATAGTTAGTGGTACCACAAGTTTCTTGTATTCAAGAATTCAATACTTTCACTATTCGATGTGGGATTTATTAATTAAATACCCGCGCTCATATAACAACATATTTACATTTAACATGTTCCTTGGATACCCGTCTTTAACAATTGATCTCGAGTCGATTTTTTTTCTTGTATCCGTCCTTGGATTATATAACTAATCAAAGGTCGGGTGTTTTTATTCCAATCTTGGACTGACGTGGTATGAGCCCACATGATAACTGACTCTAATACCATGTAAAATATATGTCGGACATACAAGAGGTTGAACCTATATTCACCTTAAAAATGTAATCTTATAGGTGATGTTGCCTTAATTTTATTATATTTCAGGTATCAAGCCGTTGACCGTTCGATGCGATATTTATTTTTCAACCATAGCATATGAAAAAGTTGATAAGAAAATTATGAAAATATAAGAAATTTGAGTTCCCCACCTACTTAAGGGCGTGGCAAATGTACACCTATCACCACATGAGAGGGTGTTGAGATGGAGAGAGTCTTGTGCGTATCTATACATCATGTGATAGTTTTTACATAATATCACGAATTAATAAAATTCGATCATTTTAAATTTTTTTAAAATTCTTAAAATTAAAAAAAAAACCTCTAAAAGGAACTGGATTAGTAATTGAGCAGTCAATATTAAAGAAGCACTACACAATTTTTCTCAAAGGAAATTAAAGCGATGTACTCTCCATCAAAAATCAACTTATAAGAGCACACAATGATTAATTCTAAAAAGCATGTACGTATTATTTTATTTCAAAATGAGATTTTATTTAAAGGAAAAAATTATCGAAATACTATGTTATTAAAACACTGGGGCATTAAAAACTACGAGTCTTAAGGACATTAAGAGATTGTTAGCTCATGACGGGTAATGGCTTGGAACCGAGGGTTTTCGGAAACTACTCTTGGAGGTCGGCTCAGAGATGGTCTTCAGGAGATTGCTAACTCGTAACTGGGCAGTGGTAGTTCAACGTTCAACACATGCTTCGAGAAGACAACGCCTGTGCCGATTGGCTTGGCGAACTTTGTGCTTGCATGACTCATGGGCTGTCATACTCTTATTAGCTATCCTAGGGGCTTAATTCACTTTCAGTAGTGGTAATGAAAGACTGTGACGTGGCTATTTAATGAGCATTAAAATATGACTTTTAAAATCTCAATCCCCCGTGGAAACGCCGATCACAATTCGTATTATAGGTTGTACTTTCACCACTTCTACAGTTTTTTTAAAATTCACTTTCAGTACTCAATCTTTTCTTCTTTCATCATTTTCATCCTCAATCTTTTTTTAAACAAATTTGATCATAATTTTTTTCTTTCGTAATTTTAAAATATTAAAAATATTAATTAAATGGTACTAATCATAAAACAAATAAAACTTAACAAATTGTGACCATGAGATTTTTTTTGATAATTGCCCCAAGTTTTATTTATTTTTACAACACTTAGGCTAGTTTTGGATCCATCTAGGTTTTTCGGATTGGAACCCAAATTTCTTCTATTGATTTTTATAGACCTTGAAAACCATACAACGAGATTCGTTTTCTTGATTTTTCTGATTTTCACTTACACTTTTACTTCTCAATTTCTCACTAACGGTTAGCTTTCCCTCATGGTGACTGACAATCCCTAAAGGAAAGGACGATTAACGACGCGCCCTCCATTCATTTCCTTTTTTAAGTAAAAATTATTATTTTATTATTATTATGTCTAATAAATATTTTAATAATAAACTATAAAAAATTTAACATTTCCTTTTTAATTATTAAAAAAGGACTGAGGACTAAATATTTCTGAAAAAAAAGTTTAGAACTAAAATCATTGAACAATATGAGGTTTACGATCAAATGTGTACTTTTCTTTCTTCTTTTTTCAGAAACTTTTTAAATTCATTTATTTATTTTCTTGCCTTATAATTATTATAGCAAGAAATTCCACAACTCGCGTGCTAGTAAGCCTGAAACATGTTGGGGTTACGTTGGTCTGTAAAGGAAAACTCTAATTTCGTCATTTTCATTGTCGTTTCTCCTGGGAGCTGTTAGGTGACTTGTCGATTCCACCTGTGCTTCTCCCCAACATTACTCATTAATTATGTATATTTTTTCGATGATACGTATTGCTCATGCTTATAATATAAACGTAAGAATTGAAGAGAAATAAAGGGCACATAATTCTTACGTTGGATGTTGAATTCGGAACCTCTTAATTATGAATCGGAATCTTATACCAATATAGCAAGACCACATCGTCGATGATACTATATTTTTCATATGTATTGTTTCTCCTTGTTTAACTAGCTCGTAGCATGTATCTTGTCATTTATAAGTAAATATTCAGCATATACCAAGATTTTGTTAGACAAATCCCTCTCAATCAAATCTTGACATGTGTATAGTTTTCGAAAATTTTGAAATTTAAATTTTACACATGTCTGTGAATAATAATTTATATAAAGAACTCGTTATGTATTATTACACACTGAATTTTTATTACGTTTATAAACAGTTGTAACCGCATAATAAAAATCATACTATTGAAATTGAAAATATATTCTTTTTTTACCTGTGCAACTTGATATCTAGAAACCAATAAGGCTCGACTAATTCAAGTTTGCCGAGTTGGTCCACTAAGGGCATAAAAAATTCACAACATGAATTTTCTTCATTCAGAAGACTCGAACCCGAGATCTTTTTAAGAGGAAGACATGTTTTACCATTTCAACTAACTCATATTGGTTGAAAATATAAATTTAATAGGCCATATTTTACGAGAAAGTGTTTTATAAAATGATGTCGCAATATTACAGTGCTGATATGATAATACAAAAAAGTAGAAATCAACTGTTCCTAGGATTGTTTTGTAAAACTCTACTGAGAACTATAAGGCTCTGCCGAGAACTGCGTAATTCCACATCGTATGTCAAATTTAAAAAGACAAGGAAAATAGAGATAATGATAAAGATAATCTTATTCAAACATAGACCAAAAGCACAGAAGTGTAACTTTATTCGAATGATTAACTCAAGAATTATATGAGACAATTCGCTTATTTATAGGATCAGAAAATCAAATAAAGAAAAAAAATAAATAGTTCTAAATTATATGATAATAACATCTAAATCATATCTAAGAATTACCGAAAATATAAAACTATTTAATCGATCGATATAATATTATTTTAAATATCTTATTTTCTAATTGATAAAGACAATATTGAGTATCCATTTGGAAAAATTATTTATACATTTTATAATTCAAAATTAGTATGCAGTCCGTACCAGATTTCACATGTCATACATTAGTTAGGTTCCCCCATCTAGAAAAAGACATTTATGAATGGAATTCATCACATGATAAAGATACTCCAAAGTTTGATCTAATTGAAGATTATAATCATATATGCAAGTGTGAGGAGAAAGTCTTGTATGTCATGGGTATATTATATCAGTACTACTGAGTGGTGTTATAAATTAATAGGAATTAGTCACATTAGTACATTCTTGATAGATAAATTAGGCAGCAAATTATAAATTCATATTCTAAAAAAAATTCTAAAAAATTCTAAAACAATTAAAAAAAACCTTAAGATTCCTAAAAAGATCTTGTTCCCTATAATACCCGGCATCATTTTCTCCACCTCGCTAATTAATACATATTTTTTTTGGATTTCTAAGAAATTTTTTTAGAAAAGTTTTAAATTTATAATTTGCTCCCTAATTTTTCAAGAATTTGCTAATATGACTATGGGATGACATTTTTGCCCTGACCCGCGAGGCATTATATGCCCAAATTCAATTTGAGACAGGTTTGACCTGACCCATGCATGGGCGAAGACGGGTTTGTGTCTCTCTTCAAATCCGCCCTGCCCTGACTTGACCCGTAATATAATATAATATATGTCTATATACTTTAGAATTTGCTTTCATTTGATTTATGAGTAATTTTATTTTGCGATAATTACACTAGCGGTACATAACCTTTTCAAAATATTTCATGTTAGTACAAAACTTTTTTTTTCGTTGCATTTTGATACAAAACCTTTCAAAAGTGTGTCAATTTAGTACATTCGGACAACTTTGGCTGACTCAACAATCTGACATGAACGTCATACAAGCATACATACTGACGTGGCATGCAAATATAATTTTTTTAAATGAATAAACAAACTAATATCGTTAATGAAAAGTTGACGAAAACGTACCAAAGTGGCATACTTTGAAAGGTTTTGTACCGAAATATAACAAAAAAAAAGTTTTGTACTAACATGAAACATTTCTAAAAAGTTTTGTACTGTCGGTGTAATTATCCCTTTTATTTTAATACATTGGATAATAATTGTTTTATTTATTAAAATTGTGTAATTTTAATTATTTAAATTTATTTAACTGTATTATTATAAATATGTGAATTTATATTATATTTTAAACTATATTTCATATAATGTTTTTTTTTTTGTAATCACTAGTCGAGGCGCTGGGCAGGTCCAAGTTTTCAAATACCAATCCATCCTGCCCCATTGCCAGTCTCATATGACTAATTCCTATTGGCATGTGACACCACTCAACGGTGTTCACGTTGTATACCCGGATATACAAAACTTTCTTGTGAGTAAGAGAGTTTTTTTCGGTGTACAAATGAGGTACAGAGACCTAGAAGGGGTAGGAGGAGAGGATAAATTGGGCGCGGTAAGTCCCATTAGTGAGGTCGAACCGAGGACATCTAAGTCACAGGACGAGAGCAGTATCAACTGTATTACGCTCTCTTTTTCGTGAGAAAGTCTTCAGTCGAGTGGTCATACCATGTGAGCGATGCCGACGTCGTATATCCGTCAGAACTTGACATGTAATCAATAATTATACTGTTATGGTTATTAAATCATAAAAAATCTTTAAAAAATATAAAAACCTAATAAATAGTGACCATAATTGGAAAATTATATAAATGGTAAAAAATTATTAAAAAATCCTAATAAATTATGAACCATAATTGGACAAACATATAAAGCGTGAATCCAGATTAGACGAATATATCACGTCAGCATCGGTTATATGGTATGACTGCTCTATTGAAGATTTCCTCGAGTAAGAGAGTTAGCACGTAAGCGAACACGCTCGGACATGGGGCAATATTTTTATTTACAATAGGGACCAGTCTTTTCTTTACTACAAGATTTCTTAAATGTAGGAGCCTGTGATTCACTGAAAGCATTTTGTAGTCAAGAAAAAGTCAACACCCAAGCGAGATAATTTGATAATAGCATACGCTCGCCACGTATCTTTAAATAATCGTTCTCAATAACTGATCTCGAACCGAATATTCTTTTTCCGGTCTCGGATGAGGGGAATAAATTGCCACAGAGCGGACTTTCTCTTCCGTTTTCAGGCTAACAATTATACGCACAAATATTGTTTTTGTTCTAGCCATGGGTTTAACTGACCACGAGTTCCACACTCGGACCAGTCGCTGCGTGATCCCACGTGAAAACCTGCTCTAATATCTTGTAAAATATCAGCCCAACCTATAAGAGTTTGAGCATGTTTCCAACTAAAAAATTAAGTTATTAAGTAGCAGTACCTAATTTTTTTAATATTGAATTAAATTCTCTAACAAATGAATCTGCATTGAACTTTCTAATGCGAATGGGATTTAGTTTTCTAGTAGGATTGACAAAGATTTTTTCTAGAAGGGAAGTCAAGGTTTAGGGAAATACGGACCTCGACGCTTTATAATCTCCCTTTTAGTCGTTGCTCGAGAATAAAGGAGAAAACCGTGCGAAGGGTCTTGTTCGTGAATGTACGAACCTCGATATCTCGAGCTACGTACATCTAAGTGTCTTTTTCTTGTTCCTATCATCTTAATTATTAGTGCCGGCTCGTTTATCAACGAACGATCCTTGAAATTTCTCCAATAATTGGTATCAAAAGTCTGGGAACAACAAGTGGTACCAGATGTAGGGCCGGCGTCTGTTAAGCACACAATATGGTTAGAAAATTTTGAGGTTCTACAGTCACTGTTACTTTTAAAGACAGATAATAAGAGAGTTGCTTGTTTAATATTAGATTTCGATATATTGTTTAATAAAATTGATGAAAGAAGTGGATATGTAATAGATGATTAAATAAAATTTTAATTGTAATTAATTTCAGAGTGTATGATTTTTTTATTAAATCAAATACGAAGAATAAGTAATAAATTTACGAAAAAATGAGTGATAATGAAAAGAGTAAAAAGTAAATACAAGAAAAAATGTATATAAGAGAAGAGATGATGGAGAAAGTAAGAGTATAGAAAGATTAGGTATATTTGAATTAGTAAATTTACTATCACATTTTTAGTCTCTCTTAATCTATTAAAAATTTAATTTTATTTATTATGGATAATTTAGGAAGGTGAAAAAAATTGCAAAGAGGGCCTTTTCCCATATATAATATAATATAGAAATAGATAAAAATAGAGTTAATTAATAAATTCAGACATTATCAATTACTAATAAGTAGGGCTGCTCATGGTGCGGTTCGGTTCGAAAAATCGTTTTGAACCGAACCACATTTTCGATTCAATTCGGTTCGGCGGTATAGGGGTCGAACCGTAACCATTTGAGAAAGGAAAAACCGAATTGTTTAAAACCAGTTCAGACGATTCGGTTAACCAGTTAACCGGGTTTTATGTAAAAATAAAAAAAATCACTGTATAAAATACAATTGGTTCGGAACTAATTGAACCAAACCGCAAAAAAACTAATTGAAATATGTATTTTATTTTAAAACGGTATGTTTTGATTTTATTTTTTTATTTTATTTAATTATTAATTAGAAAAAAAATTGAAATTCATAATTTATTTTAAAATTGTATATTGTGATTTTATTTTTTTATTTTATTTAATTATTAATTAGAAAACAATTAGGTTCGGTTAACCGCAATTAAACGAACCAAATCTATCAAATAATTAACCGAACCTCTTCTTGGCAAAAAAATTCGGTTCGGCGGTTCGATTTGATTTTTTGATTTTTTTTAACAGTCCTACTAATAAGTGATGTTTTTCGTGATGTTTGGTTTAAAAATTAATCTTTACAAGTTTCCATTACAACGCAAAATATCAAATATTTTTTTAATTGAGGAGTTTATAACTGCAAAATATCAAACATTATTAACTGCATATGTTTTTTTGTAAAAGGTAATATTACTGCTTAGAAATCAAATATAAGTGAAGTAAATTATGAAAAAGAGAGTGTGAAAATGTCAAACTATAGCTTTATAAATGAGAAAGTTTTTTTATCAGTTAAAAAGAAGACAGTAGTAATGGAGACCCAGCCACTCCCGCTATGTAATATTCGGGTTTTGGTGTTCAACCGTGAACATATCAGATGAAATGAATAACCAGTATTAAAACTACCTCGTTAATATAGTATCACTAAAGGTCTAGTATAAATGAGAAAGTTCATTAAGGGAAAAGCTGATAAAAAAAGAGTTGATGAAGTGAAGATAATTAGTTTTCATATATCAAACTATTCAGCGAGATGTTAATTTATAGAATGAATTCATAGACAGGAGAAATTATATATAAAAAATAATTTGTTGGGGTGGGTGAATCACATATTGCTCCTGGCTCACTACTGTCGTCCGTTCTGATCTGTTAAAATAATTAACGCATTAAAAGTTAAAAATTTTAAAAATAATAAAAATATTTGTAATACTTGTCAATATGTTAAAAGTATAAAACATTTTAAAGTTGAATATAAATATTACATTTATATATACACGGTGTGCAGCAAGTCTGGTCGGGTTAGAGCGGTTCATAAGTAAGACCTAGACCGCCCTGATTCGTGCTGGGGTCAAGCCCACAGGACCCAAACCGACACCGAACTCTCCATGGAGTGAGTCGAACTTGATCCAAATGGGTCGGGTCAAGGCCAGTAATATTGAAATGAACCAGGATCACCATCCTTGCATATATTTTGGACAATGATAAACCAGGTGGTGAAAATAAGTATTAACATCCTTCCCACTTAAGGTTCAAATCTCCCTCCAATCGGCTTATATCATCGAGTTTACCCTGCAAAAATTGCGATTGTAGGCGTGAGTACGTGACTTGTGAGATTAGTAGGCCTGGTAAATTGTGTCATGTTGTGTTTAAACGTGTCGTGTCTAAACGTGTTCGAGTTAGAGACCCCGATGATCTGGACATGACACATTTATTTTTCGTG
>JAOYND010075434.1:0-10828 GCA_025802135.1 Lagerstroemia fauriei | reverse complement strand
CTGGAGGTATCTAATTACGGCTTGACATTGGAAAAGTAGGAAAAATTATAGGCATTGTACCATGCTAAAGTCCACTATACTGGAGGTATCTAATTACGGCTTGACATTGGAAAAGTAGGAAAAATTATAGGCATTGTACCATGCTAAAGTCCACTAGGATGTTAGATTTGAATTAACGAATATATCTGCTAAAGATAAATCTAGCTACTGCTTTGGTAACATACAGATGTGTTGAACAACATTGTGATGAATCTCACAAACATGAACTTCGAGATAGAAACACGGGTTAGGGCCTATTTTATTGTTTTTCCACACTGGCACAAGCATGACCATCGTAGGGGTGATGATGAAATTTTGGTCAATACAGGAAGATCTATGGACAAATATCACGTAGCAGAAGCATGTTAAAGATGACAAAAGGGAATTATTTGAATTGTGACAAGGAAGGGCATCTCAAGAGAGACTGTCCAAGGAAAAAGCGGAACAAATTAAGGTCAAAATATCTAGGAACATAGTTACGGCGGTGAGAAAGTCTTCAGTGGAGCGGGCATACCACATAGGCAATGCTGACATAGTATATCCGTCCAATTAGAATTCACGATTTATATATATGTCCAATTAAGATTCACTATTTACTTTTTTTATATTTTTTACCATTTATATATTTTTTCCAATTAGTCACGACTTATCTAGGGGTTTTCATTTTTCTAAGGATTTTTTAAGATTTGATAATCATAACTGTATAATTATTAATTACATATCAATCTTTGAGACGAATACATCACGTCAGCATCGTTTACGTAGTATGATCGCTCCACTAAAGACTTTCTCCATGGTGGTGGATGGCGATGTCCTTACAACAAGAAGTGATGGCAAGTGTGGAGTTGCAGTGGATGACAGATCAGGTAATTGCATTATTGGTTTAGTGTGCATTTTCCATATTTGTCATGATAAAGATCTATTTTCAATTAATCAATCCCATATAGGGTAGGAATGTTCATAAAAGAGATAGTCGGACTTTATGAAATAGTCGAGGTAGAAGAGTAAATCATGTTGGATGATGTAGTTTCCAGCATGTTTCAGGAATAGGCAGAATTTAGGTTCGTTGTAAAAAATTGACGATTGAAATTACAAATACATTTCTCACTGAAAAATTTCAGAAAACTCTGAAAAGGAGCCCTTGCAGTGATGAATGGAGTATTGCATAATGGCTTCCAGAAGAAAAGGCTCCAATGACAATGATGGAGTGTTTGACTTCTGAAGAAAAGCACCTAGGGGTCATTTGGGAATTAACGCTGCCACTTGAATTCTCTCGAGACTACTGGGTGGAGAAGTTCTTGTATGTAACTACCGTACTATATAACAGTGCTGACGTGGTATCGTAAACCAATAAAATTAAGTTATTTATAGGATTGTTATTTTTTTTTTTGAATTTTTAAAAAAACATTAAAATTGATAAATCTTATTAGCTTGTAACACTACGTAAGTACTGACATGTGTTGTACTCACCGCATAAAAGACTCTTGTTGAGGTGAAAATATATTGTTGAGATTTGATTTGTTATTGTTAGGAAAGAATATATTGGATATCAAATAAATTTGACCATTAGGGTATATAAATATATTTCACATTCTTTATTATATTTCCTTATTTTTCTCATCATTTAGCCTAAAAATAGCTAAGTTGGCTTTGTAATTCTTTAGTCGTTCAATAATGAAATATTTGTTAATCCCGTGAGTTCAGCCATCAGACTACCATGTTCTTTCTACTTTCTCCACCACACTGCTCCACATTCTCTAAAATTTGATATGGTATTAGAAAAGATAGATTATGAGGTTTCTGCTTGTTGATATTATGATTGTATGATTTATTTGTCCATTCCCAACTTATATTTTTGAGTTTTAGGCCACTTTTCATATATTTAGAGGTTAGCTGCATATCTTTTTATCTCTAAGATTTAATTATTACAAATCATAGCTTGTATAGCTTTAAATATGGAATAGATACTACTAGGAGCGATTTAATGTATAGGGAATGGAAAGAGGAATAAATTGCTTGCTCAATTTAGCAAGTTTAAGATTGAATTTCTCACATTATCTTCATGAGAAATGAGGCAAATAAGATATCAATGAAAAGCTTATCAAGTTAGAATTCCAACGCATTAGACGGATCACAAATTGGAACTGAAATGGAAAAGTTATGGCTAAAGAAACGACATTGTGCACAGATTGGGAGCTATGCACTTTTCAAGTGGTTCCAATGAAGGAAACTCAATCTTCTTTATTCCAATCACTTATGCAAGTTTCCAAAAGTATTCCCACATATATCTTGACAATTAATGGGCTGGAAATAGAGAGAAAAGTGGTCAAATATTTGGAATATTAGGCTGCAATTTTTGAAGGAAAGATTTGAATATTTGAAAATCGAATTTACCTCGATATATTCTATCTCCCTCATTATTTAAGGGTAGAACCTCAGCAGCTTGACACACAACTTCTATACCATTATTCAGCATATTTTAGAGTGGTTCAAGAGCGAAGGAATGCTAGAAGATCGTGGAGGCTCGATCGAGAGATTTGGTTCCATCACTATCCAGAGTTCCTTCTATCCTTTTCTTTCTCACTTCATGATGTTGTCCTATATTCCAACTCTTGTATTCTCTTTTATTATGTTGAACTAAAACCCTATATTCCTAGGGAGATCAATGGAACATATTTCGATGTTTTAAGTAAAGTTCTTTTCTCACATGTGTATGATTCTATCGAGATAAGCTACCCAGGTGTTATTTATGCATATCTCATTCTTTATGCTTTCTTTTGGATTGGCCACATAGTAGGATGAACTTGAGATGGAGAGGAGTCTCGAGAGAGGGAATCGAAATCTTGCTAGAGATTGCATGGTCTAGGTTAATTTATGCCGAGAGGTGAAATTATTCATGCAAGCACATCGAGAGATGGTGAACACCCTAGATAGCCAATTATAGGGGTGATCGGGTTCGGTACCCTATAATTTTTCATAAAACCCAGACCGTACCCTGTATAGGACCGGTTCCTAACTTTTGGATCCGGACTCTACCTAGTGGAATAAGGAATCGGACCCTATGCGGAACCTGTATTATACCATAGGTTTAGGGTATGCTGTTGGAGCCTGTTATTTTTCTCTTCTCATTACAATAATTTTGTGAATATATATCTATAATTGATATGTTTCGTAATTAAGAAATCGGATTTATGATAAATTTTCATAATTTTAATATTGTTATCATTAGTTTAATATATCGGTATAAGATTTAGTAAATATTATTTACATTTATAGAAATTTTTATTATATTTCATTATTATATCTTATTCGTTCATAAATTCTATTGATATTTTAAATATAATAAATAGATAACTGTTTTGTAAAATAAAAATTTATTAGGTTAGGAATTTAAAAGTATAAATGACGTAAGAATTAAATTAGGAATGCAAAAATTATCACCGATTGAATATATAATCAGTTCCCGGTTCGGGTGTTGTATGGTTGAAACCGAAACCGGAACGTATTCTAACCGGTTCCTTAAATTATTACCCGGACCCTATCCAAATGTCATTAATATCAGGTAGTGGTGGCCATGGGCTGTGGCAGGCAACCCCGCCCCAAAACACCCCCCACCCCCCACAACAATACAATAGTTTGTTTTCACACCTATCTTCACCTATAGTAGATATGCGATACAAAATACAAATGAGTTCATTGTGTAAATAACCGTTCAAATCTTGACATATGTAAAGTTGTGCCTCCATAATTGTGAAAATTTTACGCATATCAAGAACATAACTATGATTTATACATTGAACTCATTATACAAATTAAATTTTATTTAATTTTAACAAAAATTGAACCAATTGGTTCAAAACTGGACGGAATCATAGTTTCAAACCAGATCTGTGTGGTTCTGAACTGCCCCCGAATCGTCCAAAAGAAGGTTCAGGGCCGGTTCCAAGGGGCCACGAAACCCGAACTAGAACCATCCAGTTCTGGAACCGTGGCCAGAACTGCTATCAGGTAGGTTCCGACCGGTTCCGGTTCTACCTGGTACTCGTGCACACCCCTAGCCAATTAGGGTTAGTTTAGGCCTTTCAACATTGATCGCCTAACGATAGAATGAATTAGTATCTTCCGCTTAGTTATATTCTTGCGATATTGAGAGGTTTGTAAGGAGGTATTGGGGAAACCCTAGAACCCTGGGTTAATAAAATGGTAAAGTTAATTACATGAGAGGAGGATTTTGTGTAAGACTAGAATAGGTAAAATTGTGAACTCTAGAAGATTTCTTATTGATTGATTCTTGCTTGTTTAATTTTGGCATTAATTTCTCACTTACTACTCCATGACTTGGCTTTGACACGGTTGTGCAAATTTTAGAGTAGGAGAATTCTCGTGGAAACAATACTCTACTCATCCTTTATTACTTGCTTGCGATACGTACACTTGCGTGCTATCTTGTTTACGCAACACCACTTTCCCCTATGGCCATCAGTTTATCAAAGTGTACTATAATCTGAAAATTCAAAACTGCTATGCTTGAGACGGCTAATGACCGCTTGGCCTGCGGTATATAAGACAAGTTTTGACCGTTGTATTAGCGGGAAATAAAATTAGTACTGTTGGCCACTTATCTGATGCTTGATCAGGAGTTAACCATGAACGGAAATCATGGCTATCGAGATTCAAGATTACATGACTTGTAGAATAATATTCAAAATGGGTATTTTGCAGTGCTATATGCATATCTTGAGGGAGAGTTCTAAGATTTGATTTGTTAATCTTAAGAAAGAATATTTTGGATATCATGTAAATTTAACTGTTAGGATATTTGATTATATTTGAGTTATATTTTTTTGTTTTCTTATTTTCCTCGCCACTGAATGTAAATAGTTAGGTTGGCTTTTTGTAATTCTTAAGTCATTATGTAATGAAATATTTGTTACTTACGTGACTTCGACCCTCGAGTTAAAATGTTTTCTCTATCTTTTCTCCCACAATCCTCTACAATATAATATTTGCTGGCGTGGTTCCAATTTCTCCCTTTATGCAGCAAGCCTTCATCCTTTACCTTTGCGAACATGTATAGCCATGCTTAAGAGGGTACCCTCTTACATTCCAACAAGATATGACCATGAGTCCGAGTTCAGGGCAGAGTGCCCTTTTAGGAGCCCCAAACCCCTCATAAATTCGTTAGGCAACTTCTCTTCTTTTACGTCACTTGACAGATTGTTCAGTTCCATTTTCTTAGTTGTAGACATTTGGACTTCATCATCTAAAGGGGTGCTTCTTAATTTATACCTATACCCATTCCACCTAAAAGCCTAAACTTATAGGTGACGGTACTCGATTCTATTATAAACCAAAGTTTCTTCTTCAACCTAGTCGATGTGGGATTCAACTCTCAACACTCACCCTCGACACGTACCTTAAACACCTGCTTTCAACAACTTACATGGAGCCGAGAATTTGTTTCTTCCGGTCTCGAGCGAAGGGGGACAAACTAATATGAGACGGGCCTTCTCTTCCATCCTTGGGCTAACATACAAGTCAAACTCTTCCTTACTCGATAAATTGGCCACAAGTTGGGTATTTTTCTTCGGTATTAGACTAGGGCCTGGCGTAGTATGAGTTCAAGATCAACCTGCTCTGATACTATATTAATTTCTACCTAGGACTACAAGAGTCTTGCACCCGTTTACACCTAAAAGCCTAAGCTTATAGGTGGTGTTACCCAATCCTTTTATAAACCCAAGTTCCTTCTTTAACCTAGTCGATGTGGGATTCAACTATTAACATTATATAATATATATATATATATATATTTTAAGGTTGACGCGGGTTCTCATATGTCCACCAGATCATTTCCTTTGCCTTATTCTATTAGGCTGCCTTGTCTTCATTAGGTGCCACCTAATAGGTGGTAGCTCGATTACTTTGTATCAGAAACAACCTCCCCTTACATCGCCTCTAGGGTACGGTGCTAAACTGATAATATGCAGTAGGTCAGGTCCAAGGTTCGACTCCCAATGGGGCCCGTATCTGGAGATTAATGACGGACCCCAGGCTATATAATATACCGCCCGGTGGATTATATAGCCTCTACAGTGCTGGACACCACGTGCCCAAAGACAAATTCCGACTGCCATGGAATGAGAGCAGGTATCTCCACTAGAACTTATACTCTGTTTCTTTGTTGAGCATACAATTTCAAGATGCGGTTGGACCTGAAGAGGGATCCGATTCCACTTTTGATTGAAGATCTTTGGCAAAATCATAGGTAGAGCTCTTCTGCATCAACATTGCTCTTCGTACAGAGTAGAGGAGGTACCAAAAGTGAAAAAGAACGACTGTTGATACAATTGCTTAGAGACATGTTTCAAAGAAGGAAGAGATCAAGGAGTGGGGTACGGAGAGGATTTTCTCTCTTACACACACAAACCCATCTTTTCACATGATTCATCTTGCATCACCAATGATTCAAAAAACGGTAGACAGTGACTTTGGTCTCTAATATTCTACACAACCAACAATTCAATCCTTAATAATTTTTTATCACCAATTTGACTCAAGGATCCACCATTTTACCGTCATGATAGTATAGCCATTAAAATTATTGTCTAAAAATTCCCAGGTGGCATCCACATGGCATAAAGACATTAGATTATATATTTTATATGTAAACTTTCAATTTGATCCCTAATATTTTAGCGAGCCAATAATTTAGCCCCAAAATATTTTCGTCACCAATTTCATCCAAATATCCACTATTTTATCACCACTTTAATCATGACTCAAAATTTTATTAAGAACTTCAATGTGACACTAAATTATATTAAAACTAATTTTTAATTTTTGAAGCTTGTAATTACTCTATTACTCTTTACTATTTACCAAAATTTTCAAAAATTTTATCATTCAAATGCATTTTTACTAATCTCTCAATTTTTTTGTCCACTTCTATGTTTCTTTCATTTTTTTAATGGGTTTTCTCATCTTCTTCAATGTGTTCAGGAGATCTAAGCCATCAAATACTAAGAAGAGTCAATCGATCCCTTCACTCATAGAGTATTGCATTTGTCACTTGATAGTCCAATCTACTACCAAATATTTGTTCCACTATTTTTATGTAAACCCTCATCTTCTTCAGATCCCTTAAACTAATATGTTAGTCTAAGGTTCCTAACAGATCCACCTCATTGTACTTATGTTTTCGTAAGACATATTTTCTCTCATACTTCTACTTCTTTTAACATATTATTGATCTTATATTATTCAACTTTTTCTATCCTCCCACTTGAGCAATTGTTTAAAATGCTTCTTAAAATCCAAATTGATCTTATGTACGATAGTAACACATTGATGATCTCTTTCCTTTCGGCACATCAAGCTTTATGCTGACATTCGTCCACTACCAACTGGAGGAAAGTGGAAGGATAGAGGATTATATAAAGTGAGTTGAGCAGGGCAGAGGTTTACGTAAAGATAATCAAAGTTAAGTCATGTGTAGTCGACTAGACTTTCAAGAGGCAAATGCAACACTCCATGAATAGAGAGATCGATTGGCTCATTTTTGTATATAATGACTCAGACTTTGCGAACAACTTGAGAAAGATGAGAGAAGACATCAAAGTGGAAGAATGACATAGGTAAGCGAGAAAATTAAGATATTAGGAGTGGTGAAAATGTGTTTAAATAATAAATTTTATTTCTTATTGAAAATAAAAATATTTTTAATGTGATTTAGTGTCATGTGGGATTTTTTTAACAATATATTGACGACATGACTTAAGAGAAGGCAAAATAATGGATATTTGGGTCAAATTGGCTACGAAAAATATTTGGGAAATAAATTATTGGCTCGCTAAAACATTAGGGATAAATTTGATAGTTTACACATAAACTTGATAGATATTTCATATTTTAAAGTTAATCACATTTTTTATTTTAGGGTAAATAGTTTAGGAAATTATGCGATTTTCTGAAATTCCCTATATTGTCGCGCACTTTCTTAATGACCTAGAAAATCAAGTCGTTTGCTTCATTGTTTCCATTTTGTCACCCATCAATTTTTCCATTACAACATCATCAAAGTTACCTACATTGCACTATAGGACACGTGGCAATACAGACAGCTACCACAAGGCGAATATGCTAACGTGAAATTCAAAATATGAAAAAAATACTTTAAAACATTGGAAAATATTAAAAATTTAGAAAAAAAGAAAGTTTTTTGAAAATTTTAGAAAAATTCTTAAAATTTAGAAAAAAAGAAAACATTTTGAAAAATTCATAACATTTAGAAAATCTATTGAAATATTTAGAAAATTTAAAAATAATTTCAAAAAATAAAGAAATTTTTTTCAAAAATAGAAATTAAGAAAAAATTAAAAATATAAATATTTAATATACTTAACACCAATTTTAAAATATTAAAATAATTTAAAAAATTTGGAGGATGTGAAAAATATAAGATTTTAAAAGAAGAAATTTTAAAGATTTTAGATAAATTTCATAAATTTTAAAAATAAAACTTTTATAAGAAAGGATCGATCGAAACAATCCGCCAATGATGAAGCCCACAATAGACGGTCCCATCTTTTAGAACTATTCGGATCGATGAGTACTGATAGTAATAGACCAAAGTAGACTGATTGGTTGAGATGGTTCTGTCCAAGTGGATTAGTCATAATGAGCAAACACAGCTCAAACTGAATTTATTATAACCCGTTAGACTTTTGGATACTAGTGGTTTAGGCAAAAAAAATTATCTTTATGATAGTAATAGAGTGGTTCTTTGTGTATGGTTATGTCACCCTTCTATAACCTTCCCCTCTCTTCCACTCCAAAACTGTCCCATTTATTACTCTCATAACTCATCAATCCAAATAACATCTGAAAGATAGGGTAGTTTATGGTGGGCTTCATTGTCAGCTAATATTTTGGTCTATCATTTCAATTAAAGTGTATCGATATTTTTATACTTCACAGTTTGATTCCGATAATAATTTAGTTTTTAATAAACATTTTAGATAATTTTTAATTTTTTTCAATCTAAAATTTTATGTTTTTTGAAATTTCCTAATAATTTTTCATTTTTATTTTTTATAATTTTTAGGATTTTTCTAAATTTTGAAAAAAATTTCCTACTTTTTCTAATTTTTTTAACTATTTTGACAACGTTATAATGAAAAAACAACTGGTGACAAAACAAGAAAAATGGACTAAACATCCTGATTTTTTAGATCGTTAACAAAGAAAGTGACAATATCGGGAATTTGGATAGACCATATCTAGATTATTTACCCTTTATTTTAATATTAAATTAGATTAATTTATTTAAGTTGATATTGAATACTCGGGTGAATAATATGAATAACATTTTATAACTTTTTTCGTAATGAGATAAAAGTATATTAGAATTACACTAATTTCTTATATTAAGTTCTCTTAATATTTTCTCATAAAATTGTATGACTTATTTTCTCAAACTAGAAAGGTTTAGCTTAATTTGGAAATAAAATCAAATCTACATGATTTTATTTTTTAAATTTGAACACATTTAACTTTTTTTGGGAAGCGAACAAATCACGTGTTTTTTATGTAGATAACCCTAATGAATATTCTTACAAAAATTCTCAAAGAAACTTCTCTCTGAATCTATGTAGCACTGTTCTTAAAAATCGACAACCTTATCTAAATTGGATTCAAATCGAAATTGAACCCCTAAAACCGGTTCATATCCAATTTGTTTTTTTAAGTAAATAAGGTTCCAGTTTTCACTTGATATCTATAATTTGATTAATCGTAGTTAACCAAATTGAATTGAATTTTCAATATAATTAAAAATATTGTATCTATAAAATCATACTTCAATATAATTTCAATAATACTATATTCATTGACTTATTTAGTGCATTATATTAACATACCCATCCAATTTCAATTGATTCTATCATGTCTACATTGAGTGCATAAGAGACATTAGAAAGAGTTTCTATCATGTATAGTAAACACCCTTTCCAGTGATAAAATTTTGTTATTAGAATTAAAAATTTTGGAGATAAAATTTAATTTATATTTGCAAAATTGTAAATTCTATAGACATATTAAAACGGTTTAGTAGGTTAATCGAATTGAAAAACAGGTATAAAGAAGTTTGATTTTTTTCTCATAATATGGTTTAGGTTTGGACCTACTATATGAAATCTATCCAAATTGGATTTTTGGTTTGGTTCAGTTTTCATCATAAAACCGAATCATGAACACCCTTAACTCTAGCCTTTTAGTGAGAATGGTGCGGGAATTCAGAGGAATTTTGGACTCTGATCAGGTTAGAGTCTGTGACAGAACTTGTGATCGAAAAGGATAATCTCCAAGGTTAAAATCCCCAATATCGACAGTTAAAAATATTATCTCTTAGCCTGTAGAGTGTAGATATCTCGATCGAATTTTTGGCTTGGGGAGTAGCTTGTTTCCGATACTGAACAAAATGAAATCTAAAGACGTTGAGTTTTTAATCGAGAAAATCCTTGCAACAGAAAACATTACCTGGAGTTGCATTTTCCAAATTACTCTGGACAGTCTCCGATTGAGCCTCGTTGTTGCTCTTGTTCAGCAAGCTGTCGAGAGCCTGCCATATCTCGTGCGCAGACTTGCTTCCCATGATATCACCAATGAGGCTGCCAGAAATAGTCCTCTTTAAGGCGAACTCAGCCTTCGCGTTAAGCTGCTTCCAATTCTTGAGGGCATCTGAATTTCCAGAAGTAGCTTCCGGACTTTGGACATCGTTCCCGTCAAC
>JAOYND010075224.1:0-11095 GCA_025802135.1 Lagerstroemia fauriei | reverse complement strand
CAGTATACCAGGTTCGTCGCTCCCCCTTTACATAGTGTCCAAGGTGACCTAGGCATACTAGCTTCTCAATTTCATTTTTTAAGGCTACGTATTCGTCTGTGTCGTGTCCTACTACCGCATGGTACTTGGGGCGTAGTGGATTTATTTTGTCCTTTTGCTGTAAATCGGTAACGATTACAGATGACGCGATGATGAGGGAAGTATAGCCTTCTCGCCTATCCTTTCCAGTCCTAGGAGCATATTGAAATCCCTTTTTGACCATCGAAGCAGATGATTAACCTACGATCTTCGACTTTCCCCACTTTGATTCTTCGACGGAGATGAAGCGTTGTACCCTCACTGCTAAATCCGAGAATGTTGACAGAGGATCAATAATTATACTTTTCGCCAATTTGTCGTTTCGCAAACTTTTTTGGAAGTCAGCCATTTTTTTCAATGTGGTTAAGTTGCACAACTTCGACTATTGCTATGAGCAATCTATCATACCATTGACTCAGGGATTCTTCTTCTTTTTGTTCTCAGATAAAAATTTCCATAGGGGCCTTTTTTACTCGTATCAACCCTATGAAGCGGTCGATGAATTTCTCCTTTAACTGATCAAAGTTAGTTATAGAACTCGGCTCCAGGGAATGAGACCAATCTGCCACGATACCGGTTAGAGTTCCTAGGAATAATAGACACTGGATTTTCTCTGAGATTCCCCTCCCTATGAGAGACAATGTGTGCTTGCACACGTTGTCCACAGGATCGATTTTTTCGTCTTATTGTGGAATTTGGGAAAAAACGAATTTCTGGGGTGGAGTGGTTGAGGGAATGTTTCTGGCCAATGAATTGACCACGTTGTCTTCTTTCAGTGGCAGTTCGTGGGCCTTTTGATTTTTGGTGTCTAGTGCTTTTGAAATCTACTCCACGACCATCTTCTGTGCACATCTTCTTGAGAGAAGGAAGCTGGTATCGATTGTTGCCTGCTCATAGGTGAAGCTGTGGATGGAAAAGGCTTCTCCATTGAAGGCGGCATGACTTCATCAGCATCGGTCCACTTCATCAGCATCGGTCGACGACCTCCGCGTTTTGTTGACGTGAGACTGCATCACTTCATCACCCCTCTTGGTTTTACGTCAGCCCACTCCTTATTCTTCAGTGCATTTCCTCTGTTGGATTTCTTCTTCTTTTTTCATCCCCTCAAACTTTTTCTAGGCTCATTCGATAATCAAGTGCTCCATTGGTTGTCGGACGTATTCTGACTGTGTACTCAGGACATCAATCTTTGGGGATGGTGCCGAGTGTTGTTGCTTCTATGTTTCCAGTGGCAATAGGGAAATGACATCACCTTCTTCGTCGAATTCTTCTACTATCACCGCTCCGCCTTCTCTTCCTTCTAGGGTTGTTCCTTCGAGGCAGACGGCAGTTCACATGCCGACGGTCCTGATCGAGTACTTCTTGTTTGAACCATCACATGACCTTTGTTTTATTTTCGACAGAGTATTGTTCTGATAGATAACTCTTCTCTAGAGTTCATTAATATCTGAGCTCATTAGCTTATCTCCATCTATCTGAATGATGGGTCGTAGCTCAAGAGGAAGAACTGGTAGGAGACATAGAACCATCCATTATGGTTCTATATTTGTTCGAATAAAATGCTTAGCTAATTCCATGTGTCTAACCAAAAAATCCTTAGCTAAGGGCAGTCTGCTTCCCTATCAGATGCTTGCCCAAGGTATTTTCCTATTTCAACTCGTATCAATCAATCGAATTAAAGAAAATGAATAAATTAAGTAATATCAATTATAGAAATTAGACTATTCATCAATTTTAATTATCATCAACTTCTCCTATCCTCTAAAAAAAACCAATGAGTCACACACTAAGCATAGCAATTATATAAACTGATCAATCCAATTTTTATTCAACCCTTAGGACTTCGGGAGCAGAAGCTCATTCCGAACCGCGCGAACCTTCTGCTAAACGATGCCAAGTATTATTGAATTTCAGGATGAGCCTCCCCATGCTTTGTTAATATTGTGATTTGTATAATTTATTTGCCCATTCCCGACCTAGATTCTCGAGTTTTAGGCCAATTTCCATTTATTTAGAGGTTAGTTGCATATCGTTTTATTCCTAAGATTTAATTGTGATAATTAATTGTTTCTAGAACTTTAATTGTAGATTAGATATTGCTAGGAGTAATTTAATGTGCAGGGAATGGAAAGAAGATGTGCGGAAAGATGAAGAAAAGGCTTGCTCGATTATGCAACGTTAGAAGCGACAAATTTAAGAGAAAATTTCTCATATTTTATATATGAGAATTATGACAATAGGTATCATTGGAAAGTTTCTTGAGTCAGGAGTGCAACACATCAAATGGACCACAAATTGGAGTTGAAATGAAGAAGTTATGGCCAACAGGAAGAAACTACACGCCAAACAGGGCAGCCACGGTCTGTAGACCATGGTCCACTAGGTGCCACGCGAATTTCATGTTGCTGCAAAATAGAAAACTTGCCACTCTTAATCCCAACAACCTAAGAAAGTTTTCGAATGATTTCTCACACTTCTTGCATTAATTAATGGTCTAAAAATAAAGAGGAAAATGATTAAAGACTCGGAAGAACAGGCATCTATCCAAGAGGGAAAGTTTGAGATTAGGAAATACCTCGATAGATCCCAACTCCTCCACTATATAAAGGGCATCACTCAGCAGTTGAGACACAACTTCTACCCCATTCTTCAACATTTTTTTTTATCAAAATGCACTTTCGATGTTACGTCAGGAAAATTCCTAGGATTTGTGCTCACTGAAAGAGGAATTGGGGCCAATCTTGACAAGATACAAGTCATAGCCGAGATGTTCTCGCCTCGCATGATAAAAAAAGTGCAAAGGCTCACAGGTCAGCTAACATCTCTAAACCGCTTTTTGTCTAAAGTAGGTGATTGTGGGTTACTTCCTTTACCAATCAAATGCAGATTTTATCTACGTAACTGCTTCCCTTTAATCAACAGGAGAAAAATGCTTACCCTTCTTCAAAGCGCTCAAGATGGGTAGTGCATTTCAATGGACGGACCATTGCAAAGGACCTTTAGCAATGAGGTAGTTAGTTCCATACTTATGCAAGAGGAAGGGGGATGCAGAGGACCATCTATTATGTCAGCAAAGTCCTCCTCCAAGGTGAGCAGAGGTATCTGGAGATTGAAAGATTAGCTCTGGTAGTATTACTCGCAGCTTGAAGGCTTGGACCCTACTTCCACGTGCATACCATCATGGTATTAACCAATCATCTGCTGAAACAGGTTGCGGCACGATCCTCATTGTCTCACCGCAAGCTCTACACCTATCAGTTACAATAATTGATTATGCAAATTGCATGTAGGTATTCCAACGCCTCGTGGTGTCTGGCAACGACTTGTGGTATCTGGCAGGCTGGTCAAATGGGCCATAGACCTCAGTGAATTTGATATTCACTACCAATCCCAGAAGGCAGTGAAAGCTTAGGGTCTCGCCGATTTCATCATTGAAAACACATCACCCCCTGATACAATGCTAGCAGATCCCACAGACAAAAATCCTTGCTGGCAACTTTGGATAGATGGCTCTTCAATAAATGGTACTACGGGGGCCGGGCACGTCATCCTACCTCCAAGGGGCGACCCCATCTCATACAGCTTGGTCCTCTCTTTTCCAGCCACAAATAACTAAGCCAAATGTGAACCATTGATCACATGTCTACTCATCGCTAAAGGAGCTAGAGCCAAAACAATCGATGGCTACTACGATTCACAGCTAGTCGTCAAGCAAGTCATTGGGGAATATACGACCCACGAAGAACAACTGAAGCCATATACGGATAGGGTGAAGGAACTTCTTCAAGATCTCGAGGTTAACATTCAAAAGGTACCTAGTGGTGCCAATCAATATGCTGACATGCTTAGCAAACGGGTCACGGCAGCAACCCCAAAAGGTGTGCATTTTCTAGAGCAATGGAAAGTCTCAGAAGCGTAAGTCCCCATTCCCCTTCTAGCACTCAACAATGGGAAACCAACATGGATGACACCATTTCTATTATATCTAGCAACTAGCAAGCTACTTGATGACCCGATAACTGCAAGGCAAATCGTCAGTTGTTCAGCACGATATACCATCATCAACGGTACACTATATTGACACGGAGTCTCTATGTCCCTGCTACAATGTGTCGAAAAAGCCAAAGCTTCCTATGTACTACGTGACATATATGAAGGCATCGCTGGCGTGCACCAAAAAGCAAAAACACTGACCAAAAAAGTGATACGTGTAGGATATTACTGGCCTACCATCCATCAGGATGCAGTCAACCTGGTCAGAAAATGCAAACCCTGCCAAGAGTTTGCTAATCATCCATGTCACCTAGTGACCACACTCATCGTGGTCAACTTATTATTGCCTTTTCCTCTTGCCGCGGCTCAAAAGAAATTCATCTTCGTGGCCATCAACTGTTTCTTCAAATGGGTCTAGCTGAAGCTGTCGCTACTATCGGACATCAAGAGTTTCGACTTGAGAAAAATAATATGTTTAGGCACGCACGAAGCCTAGCTTGGGACTTTAAATTGGGGTTGAATCAGAGTCGACTCTAAATCATTTTTTAACACCATTTAGGCGCCTAAGTCACTAAGTGATCATGATACTAACCACTTAGGTTTTTGTCGATCTTGAAACCGAAATTTGAGTCCAGAGGTCCTGTTACGTATCTTGAAGCTCAAGAGCCAAATAGGCCAAACTTGGTACCGTCCTAAGTTTAGGTCGTATGTTTGCTTGCACATTTTAATTTGCCCAATTGTTTCCCTAATTGAAATTCGAATCGATGGTCTTGAGTGAAATTCGATCAATAGTACCACGACCCTAGCAATCTAAGTGTAGAAAGTAAAGATTTTCACTATTATCGGGATTACATATATTCATTATCTCTCTCTCACACACTACCCATCCCATTACATCGGTTCACTCAAAAACATTTATGTTCCCAACCCCATATACAATCAAGGCAATACATTGACCAATATTTACACCGATTAAGTCAATCACAATAGATTTATTTGACTCAAGAAAAGTTTTTTCCTTAAAAATGAGAAAGTTAAACATAAGAAAAATTGGGGAATGACGTAAAAATTGACTTAAATCGTTTAGGATCCTGAAATTCCAAAAAAAAAATTATCTATCCTTGAATGACCAAAGGATACTGCGGAAAACTAATTCGTTTCACTTCAAAATTCTCATTGACCCAAACTATTTCGAAATTTTTAAGGGTCGAACCCTAAGTCTTGGGAGACACTTAAACCCACTTTGAAACACAAAAATATCAGGAACTGATCTGAAAAAATCAGATAAGGGGCTGAACTGATTTTTAAAAGCTAATAAAAAGATCTCGAATCAAGCTGATATGATTCAAAATTTTCAAAGACTGACCCTAAACCTTAACAACATCTAAGACCACTGTAAAACATACAAAATACATCAGGACCAGATCTGAAAAATTTGGAATAGATGCTGGACTGAATTTAAAAGTACGACAAAAGGCCTTGAGTCGATTCGAAATGATCTGAAATTTTAAAGGATGAACCCCTAAACTCTAACAACACCTAAGACCACTCTAAATCACACAAAATACATCAGAAATAGATCTAAAAGATTCAGAATAGGGGCTGCACAGATTTTAAAAAGTCAATAAAAGACCCCAAATCGATAAAAAATGATCCAAAAATTTCAAGGACCGACCCCTAATCTCTAACAATACCTAGGACCATCCTAAAACACAAATGACATCAGAAACAGAGTTAAAAATTCGGAATAAAGCTCGACTAATTTTAAAAAGGTGGTAAAAGACCTCGAATTGATCCGAAATTTTCAAAAAACAATCCCTAAACCTTATGAAATAGTTAGACCCACTTTAAAACACATATTGACCCTGGAGCTGATCAAAAGATTTCGAAAATGGTGGTCAGGCTAAATCCCAATCGAGAAATTATACATATAGACGTGAAGATGACATGATGATGTCGAGGAGCGAGTGGAACTCGAACTTGATTTGGTGTCGCACCCACGCGCCTTCGAGGACACGAGGAGGACTCGTCGATTTACACGGACTCGGGCTCGATGACGATCGTGGAGATGGATAAGATCAGGATGAGAATGTATATTCTTGAATTTTGCTCAACGCATGAGACCTATTCAAGAAAATGATTTGATGAAGAGAGAGTATGTGGACATATATTAGATGGAAAATGGAGGATATAATGTGGTATGGTGGATGAATATTATGAGAATAGATGAATGGAGGGCCTCTAATATAATGTGAAGTATGTGGAAAATATGTGGAAGAGTGTTCTTCAATGTGTGTTCAATATATGCCTCTTTTGCAAATGAATGGGAGATCTATATATAGAGAAAGTACTGCAGGGGCTGAATTGTAACACACATGAAACTTTAGGGTTGGAAAAGGGGAAACTGAAAATAAATAAAAGAAAGAAAAATAAAAGAAATGGAAGGAACGGATAGAGGAAGATAGACGACAGAGGAGATGGAGACGGAGACAAGGAGTGGCAAGGAGCAGCCCAGAAAGTCAACAACAGCGGCTGGGACGGGACAGGCAGCGGTGACTAATGCGAGACGGCGATGGATGGCTTGTCAGAACAACGGTGCCGTGCATGGCAGCCAGTCCGGCAACTTCGAGGGAGCAGTCGTGAGGGAAGAGAGAGAGTGACAGCGACCGGGAGAAAGGCTCGAAAGGTCAAGAAAGGTGGCTCTTCGACAACTGATATGGGAAGAACCATAAGGTTGGCATGCACGGCATTCGTCCGGTGACCTCGGGACAGCAGTCGAGAGAGAGCTCGAAGAGAGAGAGAGAGAGAGAGAGAGAGAGAGCAAAAGCGATCAGGAGAGAGAGAGAGAGAAAGAGAGAGGTGCCGGAGGGGAAATCGAGATCGATGGGGGCAGGATGGAAGGCGGGAATGGGAAGGAGGATCGAATGTGTGCAGGGACGAGGTGGTCATCGTTGGCAGAAGATGTGCTCGTGGCACCTGCAAACTTCAATCTGGGGAAGGAGACAAAGGAAGACGATGAACAGTACTGTTCATGTATGAAAAGAAGTGGTCCTCTTTTCTTTTCTTTTTAAATTTTTTATTTTTTTTTGCTTTCTTCTTTTTTCATTTTCTTTTCCTTTACTAAAATAAAAAATAAATGAAAAATAAAGTTAAAACAGAATGCGATCGACTTGGGTCAAAATCGAATGTCTGCAGCTACCCCTCTTTGGGCTGACGCTCACAGAGTGACTGCCCAAAGACGGATAGAGACCGATTTTGACCTAATGCGTTGTCGTCCTTGAAGCACGAGTTTTCCTGTAGATTGATAGGTCGATGGCTTTTGAAGTTTAGAACAAGGATTCTTCAATCGTGAGTTAGCTTCCTGCACCGGTGATCCCTGAGTTGTGCTTCAGTTCGAGCCTGCAAGTGAGGAGATATCAATTAGGAAGACATACACAATAATTTATGCGCACTCGAAAAGAGAAGGATTTTGTGAAACTTTCTCACTGTGTTTAGTTTCACAGAACGTTTTTACTAGCGGATTTACAAGAGGTTCCCACTATACTCATTTTTACAGAACATCTCTACTAGAGAGATGGGTTTTACAAGACACTCCCTCCATTGGCGGTTTTACAGAGAGTTTCTATCGAAGAGAAGACGAATTTACAAGATGTTTCCACTGTATTCAGTTTTATAGAACGTCTCAACCGAAAAGAAGACGGATTTACAAGACACTCTCACCATCGGTAGTTTTACAAAGTGTCTCTACCCAAGAGAAGACGAATTTACGAGACGTTCTCACTATACTAAGTTTTACAGAGGGTATCAACAGAAGGAAGATAGTGAATTGAAGAAAGACGGATTTACAAGA
Organism: Lagerstroemia fauriei; assembly: GCA_025802135.1. Lineage (NCBI taxonomy): Eukaryota > Viridiplantae > Streptophyta > Magnoliopsida > Myrtales > Lythraceae > Lagerstroemia > Lagerstroemia fauriei. The sequence goes on along the minus strand of JAOYND010075224.1, from coordinate 3,174 downwards.
CACCCTTATAATCGGCGATTTTGCAGAGTGTCTCTACCGAAGGGAAGACGGATTTACAAGATGTTTCGATTGTGCTCAGTTTTACAAAACGTCTCAACTAAAGGAGGACGGATTTACAAGACATTTCCACTGTATTCAGTTTTGCAGAACGTCTCAACCGAAGGAAGACGGATTCACAAGACACTCTTACCATTGGCGGTTTTACAAAGTGCCTCTACCGAAAGGAAGGTGGATTTACAAGACGTTCCAATTGTACTCAGTTTTACAAAACGTCTCAACCGAAGGAAGACGGATTTAAAAGATACTCCTACCATTGGTGGTTTTACAGAGTGTCTCTACCGAAGGGAAGACAGATTTACAAGACATTCCCACTATGCTTAGTTTTACAGAACGTCTCCACCGAAGGAAGACGGATTTACAAGACACTCCTACCATCGGCGATTTTACAAAGTGCCTCCTGAGAAAACCTTCTTGACAACATAAGGCCCCTCGTATTTGAGAGCACGCGAGTCCGGGTTTATGAGCAATATCTTTCGGAGCACCAAGTCTCCTGGTTTGAACTCACGTGGATGCACCTTCTTATTAAATACCCTAGGCATGTGTTTCTGGTAACATTGGCCATGGCATAGCACGGTTAGCGTCTTTTCATCGATCAAGTTCAACTGCTCATACGTAATCCATCCCATTCTGCTTCTTCAAGCTCTGACTCTGCAAGGACTCTCATCGATGGAATCTCGACCTCTACTAGGCAAAACTACCTCGATCCCATATACAAGCAAAAATGGAGTTGCCCCTGTTGACTTGCGAATAGATGTCCTATACGCCATGAGAGCCCAAGGCAAAATGTCATGCCAATCCCTGTATGTCACTGTCAGCTTTTCGATTATTTTCTTCAAATTCTTATTTGCGGCCTCGATTGCACAATTCATCTGAGGTTAGTAAGACGATGAATTGTGGTGATTGAATTTGAAATGCTCACAAAGTTTGCTAATCGCCTTGTTGTTGAAGTTCTTCGCATTATCTATGACGATAGTGTCAAGAACATCATAACGAGCCACGATATTACGCTTGAGAAATCGAACTACCAACTTAGCAGTCACCACAGCATAGGACTCGGCTTCGACCCATTTTGTAAAGTAGTTGATGGCCACCAGGATGAAGACATGTCCATTAGATGCCTTGGGTGAGACAGGAGCAATCACATCCATTCCCCACATGGAGAACGACCATGGTGAGGACATTGGGTGCAATTCGCTTGGCAGAGCATTAATCCGATTTGCATAAACTTTACATAGATGGCATTGTCGAACATGTTTAATGCAATTTGTCTCCATGATTGACCAGAAATAGCCCATTCTCATGATCTTCCTTGCCAACATGTGTCCGCTCATATGAGGCCCACAACTCCTTTCATGGACTTCACTCAGTAAGTGCTCAGCCTCTTTAGAGTCCAAATAGCATGGGAGAGTGGTGTTGAATTAGCGACGATAAAGCATGTTCCCACTGAAGAACTAATGCAGGCAAGCTGATGAATAGTCTTCCTATCATTCCTATCTGCGCCATCCGGGAACTGACCGGATTCAAGGCACCTTTTAATATTTGCGAACCAAGGGGCTTCCTCTCCTTGCTCAACCATGCAACAATGTGCAGGACAATCATTGACTTTGATCTTGAGAGGGTCGATAAGGTTATCCCCTGAAATACACACCATTGAAGCGAGTGTTGCTAAAGCATCGATAAATTGGTTCTTGGTCCGAGGGGTGTAGGAAAAATTAATCCGATCAAACTCCTCTGAGATCTTTAATAGGTATTGGTGATATGGGAGCAGCTTCTCATTGCTCGCTTCCATTTTTCCATTGTTTAGAAGATAATAAGCATTGAGTTGCCAAACACTTCAAGCTCACGAATTTCCATATCTATTTCCACTCGTAAGCCCAAGATGCATACCTCATATTCTACCACATTATTTGTGCAAGGAACATTACTTTTGCAGCTACTAGGATATGTCGATTTTGTGGAGAAATTAGCACTGCTCCTATCCCATATCGTGTCGAATTAACTGCTCCATCAAAATACATCTTCCACCCGGGTGTTTGTTATGACTTTTCTTCCATGGTCAACATCCCATCTTCTAGGAGTTCATCCTTAAGTGGTTCGTCATCTTCAATTGGAAATTTGGCAAGGTGGTCCGCCAAGGCTTGCCCTTTTACTGATACCCTAGGCACATACTAGATATCATACTCGGCCAGCTAAACCTGCCATTTTGGCAAGTTCCGAGTTGGCACAGGCTTTTCGAGCAGGTATCGATGTGGGTCCGTCTTGCATATTAGATGCATGGTGTAGTACAATATATATTGACGTAAATGTTGAACTACCCATGTGAGCACAAAACACGATCTTTCCACTTCTGGGTATCGTGCTTCTCCTTCGGTGAACTTCTTGCACAAGTAATAGATGGCCCGCTCCTTGTGCCCCGTTTCATCAACCTGTCCCAACATTGAGCCTAAGGATTCTTGGTGTACAGATATGTACATGATGAGTGGTCGACCTGGAGTGGGCGAGACTAGTATCGGAGGGCTAGCCAAGTAAGCTTTTATCATATCAAAGGCTCATTGGCAGTCATCATCCCAATCGATGGCATTCTTCCATAGTAACCGAAAGAGAGGTTGACACTTATCAGTGAGATTAGCAATGAAACGGGCTATATAAATTCAATCTTTTGAATAGGCTCCTTACTTCTTTTACTGTAGCCGGCGGGAGTAGATTCATGATTGCCTTGACTTTATCCAGATTGACCTCTATGCCCTTCTTACTGACAAAGAACCCCAAAAATTTTCCTAAAGTGGCTCCAAAAACATACTTTGTTGGGTTAAATCTGAGCTTATATTTTCGAAGGCGCTGAAAGAGCATGCACAAGTTCACTAGATGGTCCTCCCCTTCACGCCAGCAGAGACGCCACATTTGAAAAACTAACGGCGTCATCACGGTCGGAGTAAAATGGCGGCAAATGATTGGATGTATGAGTCAATATGTTGACAAAAAAAGAACAGGGACCAAAGTGTTGGCCCGCACAAACATCGGGGACCAAAATGTAGGCTTACTCATATTATTATTAACTCTTTTAATGTCCTCTAAGATACATATAATGTAACATATTATTCAACCAAGAATTTG
>JAOYND010075119.1:0-11095 GCA_025802135.1 Lagerstroemia fauriei | reverse complement strand
ATTACCTCGAAGTGACCGCTGGGAATGGGAATAAAATTTTGAAAAATATAGCTTCCGCTGCGCCACGATTCCCAACAAGAGGTGCATACTGAAGAACGAAGATCACACCACCGCCTTGGTTAGGGTCCATCCGCGGAAGGAGTGTGTGGAAGAAGGGAAGAAGGGAAGGAGGAAGAGAGTAAAGGGATGGAAGAGTTTTGAGATCGGCACAGGCTTTTATAATGCTAACGAACTGCTCGAAAAACGACGACAGTTTTCTCTACTTTATAATTTAACCCCTCGTCTTATTATTTATTATAGAGAATCCCCACTTGTAATTTCATTTGTTCCATATTTACCCTTGTATCGTATTAACTATCAATACCCGTCTTGTCCTTGTCCTCGAGAGCTAGCGGTCGATCGACTAGAAGAAATCAGAACTGAATTTCCACGGAAAATCCATACTGGCCTAATTCCGAGATGACTCCTAAGTGATTTGATTTGATTTGATTTGAAGATAGGCGGGAAGTTCACGTTATTAGTGTCATATCACTCACCGAACAACATGTTGATGCTGGTGTCAGAATGGGAACCCGGTAAGACAAACCGCGATAGTGGACAGAGGTTGAGGAGAATAGCACGCAAAGACGGAAGGGAAGAGGATTGGGAGATGGAGATGGTGAGTGTGGGGGACATCTGAGAAATTGGTGACATCTAATATTTTTTCTACGTGTGTCAATGTAGATGTAGTGCCTACTGTTTCGTCTAAAGCATATTTTTTGATTTTCTTTCCCGATAAAACAGTGTATTTTCAGTCCTTTGAGCCACTCAAAAAGACGTAATGCACATCACAGACGGTTGGCATTTATTTAATTACTATTATATATTTGTTAAACAAAATGAAATCCTGAATTCTTAATACTTGATTTGTGAGAAAGAGAAAAAAGAGATCCTTCATTATTATATTTTTATTTTTATATACACATTATTAATGAAACAAAAATAAATAATTTTTAAAAATAAATATTATTAATTTATGACTCAATGTAAAGACAATCACATAATGTATCCGTTATACTCAAGACTTTCTCCTCAGGTGCGCCTCTTATTTCTAGGGCAACAAACATCCTAAATGAATGAATGGCCGCTGGAAATTATCTTAATCTGAAACGAATCCCCATTTTCACATATTTATGCTCCCAATCCATTATTTTTTTTGTAAATATTCGGTATGTAAACGCAACGAACTCGCTATCTAAATTACTATCTAGATCTTACTATATGTAAGGCAATTCCTCGGAACCCACAAAAATTTTACTCAAATTAAAATTTGAAAATGAATTTATAAAATGAGCTCACCGTGTATACTATATACTTTCAACAATTACATACTATCAACAATTACACCATAATTTTGGCCCCCCACTGGTGCGATGGTGCGCCCCACAGGTGACGTTTTGCTCTTGCCCCCCGCCCCCCTCCCAACCGGAAGTGATCATATAGAATCTGCAATGACCACTGTACCCTCCATCCCATTTCCAATGAATAGTCGTTCTCGTGGTACCAGCAGCAATGAAGGAAAATTCAGGGAGCCTGGAGCTGCAACCGGCTGATCTAGCCTGGCCGTAGACTACCATTTCCGTGAACGAAGATATTCCCAACTTTACCCCGCCCAAAATAAAAAGACTAATGGAAAAATGAATTAAGGTCTCCATCATCATCATCATTATCATAATCATAACAATAGTAGTAGTAGTATTATGAGGACACTGAGTAAATATTCGGTGTGCGTAACCGTAACGAGTTATTTATATAAATTATCGTTTAAATCTTGAAATATGTAAGATTAATTTTTAAAAATTATGAAACCTCTACTTATATCAAAATTTAAAATAAATTTATAGCATGATCTTACTGAATATTTACTACATAAATACCCCCAACCCAAACACAGGTCCTTTTCCCCGGTTTGGTGGGCCCCACATTTGTTCCAGGGTGAGCCCCACAAATGATGTGGCTCACCTCATGATATCCTTATAAGAGAATGAATAATAATAGATTTATAAGATAACTGGGTACCACCACTTGATAATTTAGACTTTTGGGTGGAAATGACTTGGACTCTTGTAAGCTCATTATCAATAATACAATATATGAGCGCATGATCATACAACAACCTTTGACGTAAACCCGGATCTGTCTCCGGTAGTCCCCTCACGACGTAAGCCCGCAATCCCGACAGTCTCTTCTCGGTCCAGGTCGCAGAATTCACCAATGGTCCGCTCAACACAATACAATAGAATTCAACATGGTATCAGAGTCAGGGTGAGGTGTCCCTTAACACGCTACGCGTAAGAGGGGGTGTTAGATCACATGTTGGCCATATAAGAGAATAATAATAAGTTTATAAGATAACTGAGTATCATCACTTGATAGCTTAGGTTTTTTTGTGTAAATGAGCTTAGTGTCTTGTAAGGCGCATTATCAATAATACAATATATGAGCGCCTGACCACACGGCAACCTTTAACGTAAACCCGGATCCGTCTCCAATAGTACTTTACTGACGTAAGACCGCAACCCGGCAGTCTGCTCTCAACCAAAGTTACCTACTCCGCCATCGGTCCTCTTACAACACAATAGAATTCAACAATCCCCCTCTTCCCTCTCTCTCCCTTTCTCTCTCTCTCTCTCTCTCATTTTCTAGAGTGGCGGGAGGAGTTGCTTCGACTTCTCCAAAAATTCGAAAGCCAGCAAATACATTAAAATTTTTTAGATAATTTTTACAGTTTTTGAGAATCAACTCTGCACATTTTAATAATTAAATTATAATTTATACAATAAACTCGTTATGTGTTATGCATTAAATATTAAGTGAATGATCCATTAACCATATTCCATACATTATGGAGTATTTTTTTTTGTTGTAGAGTCTGCAATGAAAATAGTAAAAATCTATTTTATATGCAAACCCAAAACGGTTTTGGTGTCTTTTTTGGTTTTCCATATTTGCCCCCAGTCCAATTTACATATTAAAATTTATAACATGCATTTGATTTTCAGATTTTTGGTAAAATAATAATTTCATTTATTTTCCTCTCACTCCATATATACGATCTTACCCATAAAATCTTTCGTTAACTGCTCCGATTCTTTCATCCATATCTACGATTTTAGCAGCAAAAATCTATTGGATTTTTTAAATTAATGATTTACTATTGTAAAATTGAAAAGGAAAAATTGACATAACATACTAATGACAATTAAGAATACTCTGTTTACTACTATAAATTAACGTAATTTAAATAAATTAAATTATAATAAGTTATAAATAAATGATCTAATTATACATTCATCTCAATATTTTACATTTATTTTTTTTATTTTCTTTCCGTGCGTAGCACGGGTCCGTCTCTAGTAATATATTAATAAAACTGTCAGATAGATTAAATGCACGTGATGATCTTGGAACACTATTAAAATAATTTAAATTCTTAGCCAATCAATTGTTATGAACAATGTCAATTATTTTATTTCTAGATCTAGTAGTGATAATACAAGTTCGAATAATAAAATAATGCTAGCAAATTTAATATATATGTGTGGGTGTATATACGTGATCATAACGAGTATTTTATTCTTTCTGATCCCATAAATATCTCATAGTATGTGGATACAAGTAAGCCCACATGTAACTCATATGATTGGGTGGTTTCGCAAAGGACTACACACTCAAAGAGGGAATTGAATATCCGTTCTCGTATACTTTATATATTTATTAACATGAAATGTCGTTAAAAAGTTCTGTACTACTGGTGTAGCTTACCTCAAGAATTTATTAGTGTCGTATAAGGAGATTTAGGATGTCTGGATTCCACATAACGGGATGGTAACAACAATAAAGAATTTGGAGTACCTATCAATTAATTTAGTACTTCTAATCACCTTAGTATATTATTGTTACTAGTTTATCAAAAAACCAAATATATATATATATGTATATATATATAATTGTTTGTTACTACTACTAGTGCTGTTATAAATACTTGTGGTGCAATTACATAAATTATGGAAAAATAATTTGAGTAACTGCCTCCTTTCATTCAGCCCTTAATAAATAATTCTCCAAGTCGACAGGAAGAGTGTGGGGGTAGTCTGGGTGGAACGGGTGGTTAAATAGGCGATTAATTATTTATTTATAGAAGTCGCCCACCCAACTCTCTCGGGGTTGGGAATACTTGTGATGTATTTATAAGTGTTGGTACTTGTATCACGGACCAATAGAATTTAATTATTTAAAACTTTTAATAAAATCTCTAAAAGTTTTAAAATTAATTAAATTATATTAATTTATAATACCACATAAACGTTATCTATCCACAAACTTAATCGAAGCCTTCTTAAATATGAAGATGCTATTCGTAAGGTGGTAATGATGGAGTGAGTCTTTTATGCTACGGTGTTACCACGTGACAGTACTTACATGGTGACACTGACACCGGCCAATTAGAATAAGTTAATTATATAATTATGGCACCGGTAAATGTTTCCAGGGTGGAGTTTATAAAGCACAATTTTCTGATGATTTCTTATTTACTTATTTCTTGAAGCAATAAAAGTTGCAGCAAGCATGGGGTCAGCTCTGTTCCTAACAACGAGTTTTGAATTGAATGAGAATTTGGTTCGAGTATTGTTAGATAATATGAAAAATTAAGATTATATAAAAAATTTAAATTATGGTAAAATTTTCTTAAAAATATGTTGGAATTTGAGATTGTGTTATTTAAAATAATATAAAGTTATTTGCAAATGTAATGAATTGTAAAATTGATATAATTAGAATGTATTATGTATTTCACTATTTTGCATATATAAAGTTAATATCCGGCTAATTATTAAAAAAACTTAATTTCCCGCTCTTTTCCCCTCCTAATTTATCGGGCGACAAACATCTGTAATGAAATGAATAGCCGCTGGAAATTATCTGAATCTGCACGAATCCCCATTTTCGCAGATCTAACGGCCCCCATCCATAATTCTGAGCAGACAGTTACCGATTAAAATATAACAAGTTTATTGTATAAATTATTATTCATACCTTAAAATTATGTTTAGTGCCTCTTTGAATATCATAAAAGTTTTATACATATCAAGATTTAAAATAAGTTTATAGAATGAAAAATTATTGTGTATTATTTATATGTTGAATACTTACACCATGGCACGCTTTCCCTCCATCTCGCATGTCAGCAGGAAGCAGATACCTTCCCCGGTTTTGGTGGTCCCACACGGGTGCAAGGATCAGCCCCACAGGTGATGTGACGTCTTGCTCTTGCCCAGGCTTCCCCCAACTGGAAGTGATTGTACATAATCTGCAATGACAACTCTACCCTTCATCCCATTTCCAATGAATCCTCGTTGTCGTGGTACTAGCAGCAATAAAGGAAAATTCAGGGAGACTGGAGCTGCAACCGACTGATCTAGCCAAGCCGCAGACTACCATTTCCGTTAACGAATATATTCCCAACTTTGCCCCGGCCCAAAATAAAAGGATTAATGGAAAAAGTATTTAAGGTGTCCATAAAAATGATGATAATAATAACAATAGTATTAGTAGGAGGATCCGACGATTCAAATTTTATTCACGACATCTATTCCTTAATTTTTAGAGGCAGCTGTAATATTATAGGCTTGGATTATAAAATAATGATAGCAATTTAATATATACACATGCACGCTAACATGAAATATTGTTTAAAAGATTTTGCCCCACTGATTTTACTAGCATTATATATGTAGATTTGAGGGTGATCGGATTCCACACTTCGGGATGGCAACAACAAGAAAGAATATGGAGTATCTATCAATTAATTTGGTGTTTCTAACCACTTCGGTATATTACTATTACCGCTATTGCTAACATTGTTGGAGCGATCACAAAAATTATGGAAAAATAATTTCAGTGTTTGCCTCCTTTATTCTTTAAACCCCTTATTTGGATGGAGGTTGAAGGAAAGAGGAGGGAATGGAAGGAAAGGGGACGGAAAATTTTAACATTATTATAATATTCTTAATAATAAAGGGAAGGGAGAGAAATGGAGTGAAAATATTTTTAGTTAAGTAAATATATTAACCTTTACGCGAATTTTTTAGTGAAAAAGAGATGGATAGTACAGTCATTTATCTATTTTACCTCAACTCAACCCCAATTCGAAAGTTTAAAAAAACTGGACTCTAGGAGTGGAATTGAGATAAATATTTTACCTCATTCCCCTTCCCTTTAAAAAAATTGCAATCAAATAAGGTAAAAAAAATTCGTCTCCTTTTTCCCTTCATCCGAACAAGGGGTAAAGCTCGCCCAGGGACTGTGCGCGCGTAGTGGTTTGAACGGATGGTATAATGGGCAATTTATTAATTGTTCATTATACTCCTCAATCAAGTTTTGAAAGACTCAGCAGGCAATTGTTCACTCTCTCTTATGTTTTAGAGGGAGAAAATTCTCTCTAAATTATAGCTCTTTTCCTCCCTTAGTAGGAGCTTTTCCTCTTTACCTCATACCCTCCCCTCTCCTACTCAGCTCAACCTGTACCAGTTCATCTCCACTTACTCCCCAGCAACTCGTATCTCATGAACTCATACATGCCCCTGCAAAGAGAAAGGGTAAGGTCAATTTTAGCATTCAAGTGCAAGATGGAAGATCTCTTCTGATCTTCTGTACGCATCAAGGGACACGAGAGTTATTGCTGTGAAGGTCCTCCTGTATATATTAACAAGGGTAGAGCTGATGCAGAATGTAATTGCTACACAAGACCCTCCCCCACCTAAACCCCCCCTTTGTACAACCAAATATGGAGGAAAGTGACCTTGAAATCTCCTTAGAAGACATGTTCAAAGCACAAATTGCACTGAAGGATAAAGAAGAGGCTATAGAACTGCCTGCAAATGAAACTCAAGCCTTCGGAGATAAAACCCAGGCCCTGCTAGTTAAACCTCACGGGTTCAAGACTCCACCAACTAAAGTGGTAGCTTTTCACCTTCAACAAGCTTGGAAGTTCACAAATGGAGTTACCATTATGCCAAATAAATATGTCAAGGTACACTAATATGCTTCTTCACTGACCAAGCTGATGTGAAAAGAGTGGAAGAAGCGGGAGCTTGGTCTGTTCGAGGATCACATATGCTGATAGTCAAATGGGCTATCGACTTAGCTATGGAAGATGTGCCTTCAGATTCGGTGAACTTCTGGGTCCAGATTAGAGGCATCCCACCAAAACTCCTATCGGAGTATAGCATTCAAAAGACAGCTGAAAAATAGGGGATGTCTTAAAGGTGGATTAGAAAGATACTTCGATGCCTAAATGGTTCTCCATCCCAAAGACTCTAGTCGATGTCAATGTTTCAAATCCTTTATGCCCAGGTTTTAAAATAAGAAGGAAAAATGGTGAGACTACCTGGGTCAGCTTTAAATATGAGAAACTTTCTACTTTCTGCTATGATTATGGATTCATTGGTCATGATAGAGGTGTTTACTCTTCTGAAGAACCGATCGACCCAAATCTGTATGGTCCTTGGCTTTAAATATGACAAGAAGGAGGATATCCCAGGTCCAAAAATGATGTCTCCCGCCTCAGCTACCAAACAGTCCAGCAAAAGTGCAAAGGGAAATCAGACGTGGACGAGGAAGAATGAGGAGAAAGGAAAAGAATGTCAGGCAGAAGAGGAAGAGGGACAAGGTAGTGACACAACTCCCGAAGGAGGAAAATTCAAAATTTTCTGCAGTGTTCCCGAGAAGGTCAAGGCATTAATTATTGAAAAAAAAGATGAAATAGCTATAGGAGGAAGACATCTTTGATGGGAATAGTACTCAAAAATTGAAGGAGCCGAAAACAGAGGAGAGAGAAAGTATTATCGGAAAGAAAGTTACCATTACAAAGCCCAAGGGTGGACTGAGTCAGAGGAAAGACAAAGGGAAAGTCTTGGGCCAGGACTTGGACCAGGCTTAGAAAAGTGTTGGATCTGACTCAGCCTGTGCTCAAGATTCAAACTTCATGGAGTGGAACACGGAAGAACCCATGGTGGATCGATTGGGCCCAATAGTTTTGAGTACAAAAAAAAATGCGAGGAAGGCCTAGAAAAGCTTAGGCACTACCTCTCAGCACATGAAGCCTTAATTCAAAAGACAAAAATGCAGACTCAAGTCAGCAATATGAATTACCCACTGGAGTATCCTCAGGGAGATTGGAAAATTGAAAAGGAGGGATACTTTATCGAGAAACCAATGGAAACAACTGTCTCGGCGGTCCTCATCATGCCTCCACCCTCGCCATGAGTATCCTCGCATGGAATTGTCGGGGTTTGGGAGGGAACCCGACAGTTCAACAACTAAATTCCCTCCAAAATAAGCATAATCCGAGTGTTATCTTTCTTGCAAAAACTAAACCTAAGGAAAAACGGTGCAGCGAGCTCGCCAAAAAACTCAGAATGGAAGGAGTATGCTATGTCAAAGCAGAAAATGCAGCAGGAGGCTTGCTTCTACTATGGCACAAAGAATTGGAGGTAAGTGTCTTACATAAAAGTCCATATACGATACATGTGAGTATAGACAATGAAATCCTCCCTTCTAAATGGCTCTTAACGTGCATTTATGGTCCTCCATACTCGAACTTAAAAAATTCATTCTGGACCAACCTTAATGATCTAGCTTCAAATGTCAAGGAACCATGGTTATTAATAGGAGATTTCAACGAAATATGTAATGCAAGAGATAAAATGGGAGGCAGACATGTTGCTAGTTCCTCACGAAGTTATTTAGAAAATTTCATCTCAAGCTCGGGTTGCATAGATCTGGGATTCACAGGCAACATGTTTACATGGAGAAATAAGAGGGTGGGCCTAGCTCATATTAGACAAAGACTTGATAGGGCCATGGCAAATGAAGACTGGAGATTTCTCTATCCTAAGGTAGGGGTACAACATCTGCCAGCAGCAAATTCTAACCACAATCCAATCTTGATGAAACTATGGACTGAGAATGAATCGACACCATAACCATTTAGGTTTTAGGGAATGTGGACAAGAGAAGACAGCAGAAAAGAAATAGTGAAAAAGGCCTGGGTGAACAGCATAGAAGGCTCGAAGCAATATCAGTTTTCAGGAAAAATTAAGAAAACAAAACACGAGCTCAAGATTTGGAATAAGACCTCATTTGGATGCTGCAACAGAATGGTTGACAACTATTACAATAACTTGATGAAATTCAGCAGAAGGAGCCTACCGAAGAAAATATTCAAAATGAGTCAGCTATTCAAATGGAGCTAGATGAGCAGCTAGCGAGAAAAGATTTACATTGGAAGCAAAAATCAAGAGAATTATGGGTCCAAGAAGGGGACACGAAGATAAGAGATTTTTTCATCTATCTACAGTCATTCGAAGAAGAAAGAATCATATTACAACCATCAAAAAATCCAATCAACAATGGGTACATGGAACAGAAGAGTTAGGACAGTACTTTTTGAAAAATTTCCAAGAGCTCTCTTCCTCAAACCGAGCCCAATTCCTAGAGGATCTCGATGGACTGTTTCAAGAAATAATTTGTGAGGAGGATAACCACAGGCTGATTACAGTCCCAACAGAAGAGGAAATCCATAGAACAGTACAGGCAATGAACTCTCTGAAAACCCTAGTCTTGATGGTATGTCCCCTACATTCTATAAACATTATTGGAATATCATTAAAACTGATTTTATAGGAGCTGTCCAAAACTTCTTCCAAAATGGTTTTCTATTGAAACAGTGGAACAACACATTTATTACCTTAATTCCAAAGACTAGGGAGCTTGCACTTTTAATGAATTTTAACCTATAAGCCTTGGCAATGTATGTTATAAAGTGATTTCAAAAATCATTGCCAATAGGCTAAAGCCTCTATTGGAAAAAATCACTGCCCCTAACCAGATTGCTTTCATAGAAGGGAGGTGGATAAATGAGAATAGTATTATGGCACATGAGATCTTCCACTTCATGAAAAAATCAAGAGTAAGAAAAGGATGGGCATCAATGAAAATTGATCTATCAAAAGCTTTTGATAGATTGGAGTGGAGCTTTCTACAGAGAATTTTAAAGAATTTGGATTTTAATCAATTTTTCATCAATTGGATACATCAATGCATAGCTACTACTTCAATGTCCATTCTGCTCAGTGGCTCTCCATATGGATTTTTTCGATCTACAAGAGGGCTAAGGCAAGGTCATCCTTTATCCCCTTACTTGTTCATTATTGTGATGGAGGCATTATCTAGAATGTTATACAGGGCTGAGCAAAGAAAAGAAATACAAGGGGTTAAAGTGAGTAGAAATGGACCTACAATCTCACATCTATTCTTTGCAGATGACTTAATTGTCTTATGCAAAGCTGGTTTGAATGAAATATCTCAATGTAGGTCCATTTTAGATAAATTTTGTGAATGGAGTGGACATGAAATAAACTTCAACAAATCAGGGATCCATTTTTCAATGAATATTAGAGTTCACACAAGAAAGAATATTAAACAGATAATGGGAATGAAGAAGTTGAAGATAGATGCAAAGTATCTTGAAAATCCACTATTTTTTAAAAGAAAAGATCTGAGTCCTTCCATTTCATCATTGAAAAGCTGAAAACAAAGCTTGTATCATGGAAGGCAAAATCTCTCTCCTGGGCAGGAAGAGCCACCCTAGTCAGATCTTGCCTTAATGTAGTCCCTAATTACACAATGTCACCATTTAAAATCCCTAAGAAAATATGTAAACAAATTGACCAAGTATGCTGCAAATTCTGGTGGGGAGTTTCTGATTCTGCAAGACACTTCTGCAAGACACTACTTTGCCCCTAAAAGTTGGGAGTCCATTTGTTCTCCTAAATAATCTAGAGGACTGGGGTTTAGAAAAGCATAAGATCAAAATAGGGCTATTATCTCCAAAACTGCCTAGGCATTGACAAGAGATACATCTAGTCTCGCCATAAGGACTATGATGGCCATGTATGGAAATTTTTTGGATTCATTGTTGATATTACAATTGGTATGATTTAATGACCCATTCCCGACTTGGAAATCTGAGTTTTATGTCACTCTTCACATG
>JAOYND010074913.1:0-11097 GCA_025802135.1 Lagerstroemia fauriei | reverse complement strand
GAACTCGACGGAGACGCTCACTCCCGAGCAGATCTCCGATCGCAAGTCCAAGGAAACACAGCAGACAGAGATATACTGCATCACTAGACACCACGTGATTTACGTGCATATTTTGCACAGAATCTTCGCGTAACATTTGTTAGAGCTTCAAAATCAAATGTATTGGATAAACAGGTCGAGAGGAATTCCGTGATTACAAGCAGAGAGAAGCCGCAGCAGCTCGACCTCTGTAAAACCGGCCAATCAACCAATCGAAATGGAGGCGGAGGAAGGAGGAGAGGGAGCTACCTGCTCGGAGACGGAGCCGGAGAGGACTGGTGCGACGACGGCTTCCTCAGTTGTAGAGAGAGCGAGAGAGGGAGAGAGGCGCGAGACGAGAACGAGGATTGGGTGGCGATATATAGAGAGAGGGAGGGAGCAGAGGTAGGAGTATTGGTGGTGGTAGGAGAGGAGCGGTGGGTCGGGAGATGGGGACGTTGGCTGATTCCACAGGCACAGGCCATTTTGTTTATAGTCAATTTGTCCGTAGGTAAGGGAAATGCAATGCGACTGTGAGATCTCTGTCAAGAACTGAATTTTTTCGGATCAGTCTTAGTGAATTTTTCTCTCTTTTTTGTTTTCCTTACACCCTAGAAAACGAAAAAAAAATCCTGGATGGATCTATCTTGCAATAATATGGTGAGAAACAAACAATCAAATTATTTTAATTAGTATTAATTATGATAACTATTTGAGTGATTAATACCAATTTGTTCGTTTGTCACATTTTAATTAGTACTTCCTCATGTCACGTGTTAAGGTATGACCATATGGAAAAAGGGTCAAGGGTGTTGCTTCGGATGAAAGTTGAGAAGAACTTCCCTGTTTCATCAATTACATTTAGAGTACCTTTTTTTTTGCTGAGAAAAATACTTAATATTACGAATAGGAACTAAACGACAACACATTCAGGAGTTTTGGGGCAGGCCTTGGGTTTCACAGACGAGAGTACCCAAGCCTTCTCCTTCCAGAACACAAAAACTGGCACCCCAATTTGTCCTAGCAACCCTAGCTAATTGATCAGAAAACAGATTAGATTGTCTCGATATCCAGACACAATCCTAGGCTTCAAAATGGTTCAGGTAATTTCTAATTTCCCGAACTATTGCTCTAATCTGAGAGGCTCCTTGGCTGCTGCCATTTACTGCTTCAATTAGGGTCTATGAGTCGGTTCGAAATTTGACTCTCCTCCATTCTTTGTTGATTGCCATCTTTATCGCGTTGAGGAGAGCCTCCGCCTCTACATGTAGGGGACTGGTTGATCTTTTCTTCTCTGTCCAAGCACAGATTATCGAACATCGGTGGTCCACAGCTATTCCCGCAAGCCCAGCATATCCATCGAACCATGAAACATCCAAGCACACGAGAATTTCTCCCATAGATATATGCCAGGTATGATCTTCTGATTCTTGGTCCATTTGAGCTCTTGGCGTAACATGAAGGAGATGGCTTTTGTTGTGCTCCATGTACAATCTGTTCACTCTTAAAACAAAGTCAGTCAAATTTGTATTGCATGAATTATGGATAGCTTTGTTTCTCAAGTCCCACAAGTAGCATAACAAGATGGCACCGATCAGAGTAAATTCATCTGGGTTAATTGCATATGATGTAAATTCATTTGGTGGATCTATAATGAAATTAACTAGATGCATAAGAGTATCTACTGAATGTGGGATTTCCCATAATTTTCATGGCGATTCTCTCCAACTGACCCTATAGAATATACATTCTTTGAACAAGTGTTTAGGTTGATCAGAGCTTGTTTTACAGATAGGACAACATGTGTCATTATCTGCAAACCAAGGGAGACATTCATTTGTCATTCTCCATAGATAAATTTTAAATATATCATGGATTTTCAAGCCCCAAAGTTTCTTCCAAAAACTTTGATTTGTGTTTGAAAACCTGTGTTTCTGATCCAATGAATAAAAAAGACTTCACCGTGTGAGCTCCAGAGGAGCTTGGAGTCCAGATCAGGGTATCCTCGGTGTCTTGCTGATGTAAGGTGATTCCTTTGATTGCCTCTGCAGCCTCTCTCATAAATAACTGATCAATTGTCCTGTCGTCCCACCCACTATGTTCAGGGAGAATTAGATCACTTACCTTCAGGTTAGAGTCGATGAGTGAAGGGTTAAGAGCAGAATCAGATGGGTTAGTGAAGCCTGGGATCCAGTTGTCTATCCACACCCTTGTTGCTCTTCCACTTCCAATTTGCTTGATAGCACCTTTTTGTAGGGTATTTTTGCAGTCTTGCAGCCCTTTCCATATGTAGGATTTACTACTTGGGAGTCTATGAGAGGGATCAAGAAAGTTTCCATACTTGGCTTTCATAGCATTTATTGCTAAACTAGTGGAATCCTTTGATAAGGCTCAAGCAGTTTTTGAAAGGAGGGCTCTATTTTGATCCTCAGCTCTTCTAAACCCCATACCTCCATTTTCTTTGGAAGAACAAATATGAGACCAACTTTTTGGGGCAAAATAATGATTTGTAGAATCAACCTTCCCCTACCAGAACTTACGGCTCACTTGGTCAATTTGTTTACAGATCTTCCTGGGTAGTTTAAATAAAGACATTGCATAGTTTGGTACAGAGCTTAGGGAAGATCTTACAAGTGTTGCCCTACCTGCCCAAGATAATGATTTAGCCTTCTAGGATGCCAATTTAGTCCTTAGTTTCTCAACAATGTACTGGAAAGATTCAGCTCTTTTCCTTTTCAAAATTAGGGGATTTCCAAGATATTTTGCATCGCTTTTCAGCTTTCTCATTCCCAAGGTATGTTTGATCTCTCTTCTTGTCTACGCATTTTTATTCTTTCAAAAATGAATTCCTGATTTGTTGAAATTGATTTCTTGTCCGCTCCATTCACAAAATTTATCAAGGATGGACCGACAATGTGATATTTCATTCAGCCCAGCACTACTCATTACTAGTAAATCATCAGCAAAGAATAAGTGTGAAATAATGGGTCCATTCCTACTCACTTTCACTCCCTTTATTTGTTTTGTCTGTTCAGCCCTATATAGCATTCTAGAGAGTGTTTCCATGATAATAATAAAAAGATAGGGAGATAGAGGATCACCTTGCCTTAGTCCCCTTGACGGTTTGAAGAAGCCATATGGAGATCCATTGAGTAAAATAGACATTGAAGTAGTGGCTAAGCATTGGTAGATCCAGTTTATAAATGTCTGATGAAAGCCCAAGTTCTTGAAATTCCCTAGAAGGAAATTCCATTCCACTCTATCAAAGGCTTTTGATAAATCAATTTTCATAGCTGTCCAACCCTTCTTTGCTCTTGATTTTTTCATAAAATGAAAGATTTCATGGGCCATAATGCTGTTTACATTAATCCAACGACCCTTCATAAAAGCTGTTTGATTAGGAGTTATGATTTTTTCTAAAAATGGTTTTAATCTGTTAGCAATGATTTTTGATATGACTTTATAGCATACATTGCTTAGACTAATGGGTCTAAAGTCATTGAAAGTGCAAGCTCCTTTAGTTTTTGGGATCAGTGTGAGAAAAGTATTGTTCCACTGTTTAAGAAGAGAACCCTTTTGAAAGAAGCTTTGAACAGCCCTGATAAAATCTGATTTGATTATGCTCCAATAGTGTTTATAGAATATAGGGGACATACTGTCGAGGCCAGGAGCCTTTAATTGGTGCATTGCTTTAATAGTTCTAAGGATCTCTTCTTCTGATGGTATAGAGATAATACTTTGGTTCTCCTCATCACTAATGACCTGCTGAAATAGTCTGTCCATGTCTTCTGGGAACTGGGGATGTTTTGAGGTGTAGAGTTCCTTAAAGTTTGACAGAAAGTACTGCCCAATCTCCTCGTGTTCAAACTCCCATTCTTGATTTTCCTTCTTGATGGCTTTTATCTGATTTTTTTTCCTTTTAATGACTGTAGATAGGTGAAAGAACTTGTATTTCTATCCCCTTCTTGTACCCACAATTCCCTCGACTTCTGTCTCCAATGTAAATCTTTCCTCACAAGTTGTTCATCTAATTCATATTGTAGTAGGATTTCTTTTTGGATATTCTTGGCATTTGGGTCCCCTTGCTGTATATCATCTAGTTCATGTAGAAGCTATTCTGCTTTCTTGTTGCAGCAACCAAATGAGACTTTGTTCCAATGTTTCAGCTCTTTTTTTGTCTTTTTAACTTTCCCGGAAAAGCGGAATTGTTCTGACCCCTGAATGTTACCCAGCCAGGCCCTGCGGACCACATCCATGCTTTCTTTCTCCCTGGTCCACATAGCTTCTAACCTAAAGGGCCTGGGTCTTGATTTATTTTCAGTCTATAGCTTTAAAATGATAGGATTATGATCTGAGTTTGCTGCTGGTAGATGTTGTAGTCCTGCCCTTGGATAGGTGAGCCTCCATTGGGCATTTGCTAGGGCTCTATCTAATCGTTGCCGAATATGAGCTAGCCCTTCTCTTTTATTTCTCCATGTGAATTTATTTCCCACAAAACCCAGATCAATGCAGCCAGAATTGTAGATGAAATTTTCCAAATGCTTACGTGATGAGCTCGCAATATGTCTTCCCCCCATCTTGTCTTTTGAGTTTAAAATCTCATTGAAATCTCCAATTAAAACCCACGGATCGTTTATATTATCAGCTAGTTCATTTAGATTCATCCATAAATCATTTTTCAAATGTGGATAGGGGGACCATAAACACAAGTTAAAAAACATTTTGATGAAATTCCCTCATGTTCTACGCATGCATGAATGAAGAAGGGATTTTTCAGTAATAATTTTGCTTGTATTTCTTCATTCCATAAGAGGCATAGACCCCCTGCTGATCCTTGAGCTTCGACACAGCAGATGCCACCCATATTAAGCTTTTTGGCCAGCTGCAAGCACCTCTTTTCCTTTGCTTTTGTTTCTACAAGAAAGATCAAGTATGGGTTGTGTTTATTGTGGAGGGTCCTTAGTTGACGAATTGTTGGGTTCCTCCTATTCCCCGACAATTCCATGCCAGGATACTCACGGCGATGGAGGGGGCATGATTTGGCCCGCCTCCTCGGCTGTTTGGACTTGTTTAGGGTGGGAAGTCTCCATTGGTTCTTCAACGATGTATCCAGCGTGGCTTGTCGTATGAGTTAGATCAATATTTTCCAGCAGATAAGCACTGTCCATCCCGGTACCATATGTAGTCAAAACTCTAGAGTGCTTATTCATTTCCTTGTATAGCAAATCATAAGCATATTGGCTGCTCCTGAGTATATCTGGGTTTAGCTCAAATTTTCTCTTCTTTGCACTCATTATCATTGGCTGGTGTATTTGTATTTTCTGAGCTATTTCCAGATTTTGCGGCACACAAGCCTAGTCCATTCCTGGGTTCATCTCACTTTGCTCATTAGATTAGCTACTTTCCCCGTTCGTATTAGGGCCCAACTTTCCTGACTTAGCCCATTTTGCTTTTTCGGCCTCCGGGGTCTTTTTTCCTTTTGTAATGGTTACTTTCCTCCGCTCTTTAATTTCCTCTATCGGCAGATCTTCACCATTAATGTTCTTTGTACTTTCACTGGGAAAGTGGCTTCTTTACAACTCTTCATTCTTTCTGTCTATGATCGTAGCTATCAGGCTATTTGGAACACTGCACAATATTTTAAAATTTTCTGCCTCAGGATTCGTGCAGTATATATCCTCCTCTTCTTCAGCTTGGGCTTCTCCTTGTCCTCTTTTCTTTTCCAACGAGCTACAGTGATTTTTTTCCTTCCTCCATTTCCTGAGGTGTTCTTCAAAAGCTGAAGAATTCGTCTTCGGTGAGGGGATGTCAGCTTGCTCATCATATCTTATCCAGGGTCCATATCGGTCTTGAACAACATTTAGAGTAACTCAATCAGATTATTAAGGTGTAAACCTCATTTAATAAAAAAAATTTCTATTTATAATATAATAAAGAGATATCGAGTAATTTCAAGCAACCGATATTTTTTGCAAATAATACCTTAAGCAAATATATTTATTATTGGAATATATTTGGGATAATAACAGTTGAAAGCGCATATATAAATTGCAATCAGACACGGAATGCAATTTATGGCACGTTTAGTAGTGCGTAATAAAATTATCAAATAATTAACGATAAACAGAGTAGATATGAAAATAAATTGAAGAGAAATCAAATACATAACATCCTTTATTTGGTAATGAGTAATGGATCATAAGAATTTAATCATGAATATAAACATGTGAAATGAGATAACAAAATAACCTTAACATTTATATATATATATATATAATATATATATAATTATAATAATACGTATGTAATCAAAATAAAAAAAATTAATTTTAAGGATTCATTTCATGTAATTTAAATTTAATTTTACATCATCTGAATATTATAAAAAATCTCATTTTACGTGTTCCCCGAGGAGAAGGTTTTGCAACCACCGCTAGTCGAGCAGAAAAGCGCTCGGATGCCTCGGTTATAAAAAAAAAAAGAGAGAGAAAGAAGAGCAACAGAGTTATGAAGAGTGAGTTCGTGCTCTGAAATTTGATCGGCTGTGAAGGTTGGTGGTGGGTTTTCTAGGAAAGATATTAGACCATTTGGTGTATTATCTTCTATATCTTCTATTACTTTAACTAAACTCAAAACAATTTTGGTCTCATTTTTAAATTCCAAAAATACCCTCAATCAAATTTATTTTATAGTTAGTTAAATTTAATTTTCATAATTTTAGTATAATTATCTATTTTATTAACTTATCATATTCTGTTAACTATTTTCGCGATTCTCTCAATTGTTTCTCACGATTCTCTTAACTATACAATCTGTTTTCACTCTTTTGAAATTCTCCAATTCCTTATCAACAACTTCCACAAAAAATCCATATTATTTACTTGAAACTCTCATAATTCTCCGATTCTATTGCATTTTTATTGGAATTGAGTTATTCCTTTTTATGATAGAATATATTATTCACAATTCCGTGCGTAGCACGGGTCACCATCTAGTACTATTGTATACAAACGTTTGGAAAGTTTGATACATTTTTCGTTTTTCATATTTGTCTTCAATATAATTAACATATTAAAATTTACGTCATTTTCTTATCACGTCATATCTACGATCTTAACAGTAAAAATCTTTCGTTAACTGCTCAGATTCTCTCATATTTCTCCATATCTACATTCTTAGCACTAAAAATCTATCACATTTTTTAAATGAATGATTTAAGGTATGTCCATCTAAGATTTTTTTCGACCAGGAAGGAGTTTCCACTGACCAAATGTAACTTCCATATCTCCATGTGGTACATATGAGAATTCCGGTAGCATACGTTAGCACTAATGGTACACACTTTGAAAAAAAAAACTTACAAAAAAAAAAAGAAATGTAGGTTTCATTCATATTTACTAATGATGGAAGGGAAACATGGTAAATGATATTGTACCCGACAAATTGCATCTTAGGAATAGGCCCGGAATCTTGGGTTTGTTTGTGTTCTTTAAGCAAAAATTGGATTCCAATTCCTTCAAATAGGGGATTCCATGTGCGTGGATGCCTCATGGAAGAACCGAGAGGCGGGACTGGCTGGATTGGCGCTAGATCATCAGAGTTCCATCATCTGCGCTTGGCTCGAAAAGAAACAATTGCCCAGCCCCTTGCATGCAGAGGCAGAGGCACTACTGAATGCGGTGAGATTGGCTGCTTCAAAACAGTGGAGAAAAGTCATATTCTACTCCGATTCCTTAACCCTAATCGAGGCGGTGAATGGAAGCAATCAAGCCGCATCGCAAATTAGAGCCATTATCGATGAAATTAAGCGTTACCTGCAGGAATTTGAGATTTGGGATTGCATATGAATTCGTAGAAGTCTAAATTCAGTAGCTGATGCTTTGTCAAAAGTCGGTTTGGGAACCGATGCTCATGGACTCTCAGTGATGGAGTCGGGAGGACTCAACTTTTGTCTTTTGATCCCTGATGGTCAAACCCTATTAAAATATTTGTATTCCTCGTAAGTTATTAATATAATATTTCACGTAGCGAAAAAAAAGGGGATTCCATCTCCCCTCATGTAGCGGGATCGAATTCCCCTTAAATTCTTAGGCAAACAATTGTTTGACATGTAAGTGAAAAGTGTGCAAAGATCTGTTAACGGTAATTTTTTAGAATTTATAGAACACTGTAGAAGTTGTATCTGTGAGAAATGGTAATTTGTCCAACCTCATAATCTGGAGCCTCCCGCTTCTGTTTTTGTGATGATTTCTCACTTAGGCCTGCTAAAGAAAGAAAGGACACTGCATGCGAGACATCCTGATTGGGAAAGACAGCTGCACGTGACATAGTTTTTAAAATCGGATCGGACCGTTCGATCGAACATCTTCAGAAGGAAAGGGACAAACTGGAAAGAATTTAGTAAAATGTGCTAGCATTTAGAGAAAGGGAAAATTACATATATGATACATTTCTTTTTTTTTCGTTACAATTCAGTACATTTCCTTTATGAATGTTTTATAATAGTACATTTCCTTTTTTTGTTACAGTTTAGTACATTTTTTTTCAAAATTGTTACAGTTTACTACAAAACGTCAAAGTGTCGTTAACACTGTCAATGCTTGATAACGTGGCGATCTGATATGGACGCGAATTTAATGTTGTACCAATGCTAAACAGCATTGACGGTGTTAACGACAGTTTGACGTTTTGTAGCAAACTGTAACAATTTTGAAAAGAAATGTACTAAATTATAACGAAAAAAAGGAAATGTACCATTATGAAATATTGAGAAAGGAAATGTACCAAATTGTAACGAAAAAAAGGAAATGTACCGTTATGAAATATATCGTGAAGGATTTTTACCATTGGTGTAATTTTCCCTTTAGAGAAATCAGTGACGAAATGAGTATTTATAAAATTCTTTTAAAATAATGTTAATTTCATCAGTTATAGATAAAAATTTCAATTTAACGGAATATGTATACTAATTTTCAGTATGATAACTCTATAAACGAAAAGGGAAAAATATTTATTTCTTCTTTTGGTAAGAAAAAAAATAATATTTATTTCATTTTCGTTTTCCATGAACAAAGAAGTCTGGGATAAGAATAGGAGGGAGAAGGAGGAGTAGGCAATCTGCAATAATAATAATTGATTAAGATGATTTAATATTTTTATTTAATTCAAATTTTATTAATGAAATTTATTTTGAAAGCATCTACCTCTTAAGGAACCCCTATAGCTCAAATTAATAAACGATAAGTTCGTTGTGTAAATCTCTTTTAAATTTTAACATATGTAAAATTTTTATAATTTTTTAAAATTAATTTTATACATATCAAGATCGAAACGTTAATTTACGCAACAAATCTCTTATATATTATACACTTAATATTTACTTGCTGCCGGGACGGGGCAACTGGTGCGGGGGACGATGACTCTGCTACGCCGGGGGGGTGTGCCACGTGGCTCATGGCCTGACTTCGCTCCACCCACGCCACGCGCTTTAATTGCTTCCGCCACACTCGCGCACGCCGGTGGCACGCGACGTTTGCTTCACCCACACTCTCGAGAAAGTCTTTAGTGGAGCAGTTATACCACGTAGACGATGTTGATATGATATATTTGTCCAATAAGAACTTGACATGTAATCAATGATTATACATTTATAATTATTGAATCCTAAAAAATCTTTAAAAATATATAAAAAAAATTTTAAATAAATGGTGAACCCTAAATGAAAATCATATATATAAATAGTAAAAAAATATTTTAAAAACCTAATAAATGGTGAATACTAATTGAAAATAATATGTAAATGGTGAATTCTGATTGGACGGATACACCACTTCAGCATCGCCTATGTGGTATAACCGCTACACTAAAGACTTTCTCCACACTCTCTGCTAAGCCACAGTTCGCGGGAATAAAATAGATAAAAATGATATCAAATATCAATTGCATGAAGAATCGAGATATTTGAAGAATTTTCTATTTTAATATGACTTGCAACAATAGAAGAGATTGACACGTTCTTTCCTTTTTTTTTTTTATAATATCACGAAGTTAATTATATTAAAATTTTTTATTAATTATCGATGTGGTGCGCTGATATGTCATTTTTATTATTTATGCAAC
Source organism: Lagerstroemia fauriei (assembly GCA_025802135.1). Classification (NCBI taxonomy): domain Eukaryota; kingdom Viridiplantae; phylum Streptophyta; class Magnoliopsida; order Myrtales; family Lythraceae; genus Lagerstroemia; species Lagerstroemia fauriei. The sequence goes on along the minus strand of JAOYND010074913.1, from coordinate 960 downwards.
ATTGTTATTACACAAGACAAAGATTCAAACAATGTATCGAAGAAAAAATCTTAGAGGGTCATACCTCATAATGACGTGGCGAGAAAGAACCAATTAAATTACTTTAATTAATATTAATTATGGCAAGTGCTCTAATGATTAACACTGATTTGGTCGTTTGTCATATTCTGATTGGTGTTTCCTCATATCATGTGGCGAGATATTATCACCTAAGAATTTCTCGTATCGAACATAGTCTAAAAAAAATTCTAAAATATAACATATACTAATACTACCAACTATCTCTTAAATTTATAATAATAAGTATGATCTCATTATGTAACAATAACAAATCTGGTCCCGTCAGACCAAACTCCTCTATTTCTCCATCCATGTAAAATAAAATAATGCATCAGTAATAAAAAAATGTGTTATCAGTAAGTTTCGTCAACAATTAATAGTAAATTTTAAGTGACTTAAATCTATAATATTTTATTTTAAAAAAGAAAAGTACATGTTAATTTCTACTATTATTAAAAGTTATATAATATTTTATAATTTAATGGCCAATTTAGGCAAATGGAAAAGAAAGAAAGCTTCTCTTCCTCGAATTTCAATCATAAAAAGGATATATATATATAATATAAACATTCCTGTTTAAGGAGGAAAGTGACAATCTAATTTTTTAAGGTTAGCGGGTTTTGCCGTTTCATTTCTGCTTTTGGCCAAGTTGGGTGGGGGTTGAATTGAAGCTGATGACGTGGGTCTAGGGAAAAGTCTGTGTCCTCCTACCTCATCTACCAACTTGGTGGACAATAAAAAATAAAAATATCGGTCTCCCGACACAGATATTTTTACTATTTCACCAACCTATATATATATATATATAGGTTGGTGAAATAGTAAAAATATCTGTCTATATATACGCGCGCGCAAATCTATTTTTTTTTACATCACATAGTATCCCGAGCCAGCCGAAAC
>JAOYND010074805.1:0-11097 GCA_025802135.1 Lagerstroemia fauriei | reverse complement strand
CGAAAATAAACTTCACATAATATTGCAAAAAAATCGGTTACAACTTAAGGTGTATATAGATGTTGTCATGTAGCTCATATTTTAAAAGAAATTTTCACCATAAATCCCATTATTTTTGAGAAGAAATTGGTGATTCAAAATTTTGCATCATAGACAATGATGACTGTGATGAATCAAAGGTAATTGTATTGAGATTGTTCATAGAGAAGGTTTCATACATGGACAATTCTTTAATTTAGTTCATGTCCAAGAATCCACATCATTAGCTTTGAAAAAAGCAATTTTTGAGGTTTTCATGTTATTGTCTTAATGTGAATGATATTCGAGGTCAAGATACGATGTGCAAGTGTCATGCATGGCAAATGTTTACAAGACTCATCTACTAAACAATATCGATTTGCATATTTTCATTTCCTTACTCATTAATCGTTGCATCCAAGGAGGTTATTCCCATCAGCTGATTCTTTTCATGTTTAACTATCATGATCGATATATGGTTGCTTGTTCGAGATAAAAGTAGGATTAGTTAAGAGATTTTGAGGTATCACATATTGCAGAATTGATTACAATTGAAACTTGAAAATGGAAAAATCAAGTCGGCACTCCCCTACATCCTCGAGATCCTCAAAGGGGCTCTCAATGTAACTTCCAGTTGTAGTTTGATGAGGATGTTCGCAAGCAGTATTGCAAGACATCATCAAATCTAGGAATCTAACTTGAAGGAGTGAAAGCTAATTATGGAATATATGATGCGATGACATCCTTTGACAGCATATTCATCTTCCATTTTATGGTTGAGGTACTTGAAATTACCGACGAGCTGTATCAATTGGTATCATCCTCGAAAGCACTTCTTAAAAAATGTGGATATGATCTTTTACTTGAGAAAGTGAGATTACTCTATGAAGAACTTTATGTAGAATATAATATTTGATCTTTTACTTGAGCAAGTTGTCAAGTTTGGAAGGATGTTAAACGAGTATTGTACTTTTATACTATTTTGCCTATAATTTAGATCCACTCAATTTGAGAAAATTATGAATATTTGATATTAGAAATTGAAAGGGTGAATTGTAACAGTAGTCCTAAAAGTTTACCATTTCTGCTAAATCAGTCCTATAAGTTTTAAAATGACAATTTTAGTCCTAAATATTTTCTCCGTTACACACATTAAGTTCATTCCATCACTTGCCCTTGATATGTTGCTGATGTGTCACTAACGGCGTTAAACCATCATTTTTTTACCGTTTATTTGTCTAAAGTAGCGTTAATATGTCCGATTTGGCATTTTTTAAGTCGATTTATTTTGGCAAACTCTTCTTACCTGATTCAATCAATAGTAATAAAGATTTTTCGAGTTAGAACTGTGATATTTATTTAATTTTTAAATTAATTAGATCGATTTTGATCTAGCCGAAGCTGAATGGTCGGATCAAGACACGAATTTGTCGTGTTAATAAAATGTCTTTTTACATGTGACATGTCATATATTTAATATAAAAAAATGCCAACTCACGTACCACATCAGCAAAATAACGGTAAAATAAGAAGAATTAACAGTGTTAAGCTGTAATCTAACGCTAAGTAACGGAATGAACTTTAAATGTATAATAGAGAAAATATTTAGAATTGAAAATGTCACTTTAAAACTTAGAGAGCTGATTTAGGAAAAATAATAAACTTTTAGAACTGCCAATATAATTCTCCCGAAATTAAAAAGTAAGAATTATTTTGATGTAATATAATCCAATGTATCTTGTCCCCGTCTTAACTAAATTCTAGATGAATCCTTGAATAGGAAGGCAGATTCGATAAGGGCCTACCTCGTCGGCCTCCCCGGCGGTCGTACAGTACAGACCACGCTAGTCTTCGGCAATATATTTTCGCACTAATGAGTCCGAGAGGCGAAGATTACATATTGGTTTGTCGAGTAAATTAATTAATACTTTTTCGAATATGCGATAAAAAATTCTCACCCTTTAAGGAAAAAAGAAAAAGAAAGGAAAAGGTCCACGACACTACATTCGAATATTCCAGGTAATTAAAATTCCTTACTTTTTACGCCCAAAAGAAATTTATTATACTTCTTTTTCAATTAAAAAAGGGTCAAGAAAGCGCAGAATTGTGGGCCCCACAAGAATTAAATGGAAATTTGATGATTGATTGAATTTATTTATAGATTGTGACCTGCATGTTTTTTATTTTTTTTTTATTTTTTTCGCCCGCTCTTGCTCAGACTCTGTAGTAAAAGTCGGCACGTGGGACTGCCTCACTGCCCTCAGGAGGTCAACTCCATAGGGATGAATTTAGGAGGTGATTTCTTGAAGTCAGAAATTTTTTTAATATAATATGTATATTTCATTTAATTTTATTTAATTTTTTATTAAACTATTCTATTTCACTCCCTAAACTTATTATGTTAGTATTTTATGAAGTTTTATATCCCTAAACTAATTTTTTAGATCCGTCTTTAAAGAGAAAAATAAAAAAAAGACAGTAGAAACAATGAGATATGAATGAAGGAAATTCAAAAGTGAATTTCATGCCAACCGGTTACCGAACCCCTCGACATGTATGTACTTCCGATGGGACAAAAAATAATATAAAAAAAAATTTATAACTTCGGACGGGACAAAATATTTATACCTTTTTGTTACACGGCGATCCAGGGCAGATTGAACCTGATCCTTGCGTGGGCCATGACGATTCTGTGTCTGTCTTTTGACTCGCCCCCTCCCGACTTATCATAATATATTAGATAATAATTGTTATATTTTATTAAAATTTTATAAAATATATGTAAATTTATTTAATTGTACTATTATAAATACGTAAATTTATATTATATTTTAAATTATATTTTTCGTAATAAATTGGGTCATGGTCGATTGTACGATGGATCATGTTCATTCGATCTCTTTTTTCTGTACTAAATAATAATTTGAGACAGACTTCTGTATTAATTTTGTATTTTTTTTGAATAATCATATTTTGCCCTTTTTATCTTTGACAGTGAAACCCCACCAGTTTTATAGATACGTGGACTTCTCTGATTAGTTTTTATTTCCAACTTGCATGTGAGCGAAAAGCCCTGCATGCTTATCAATTATAGAAGTCTTGTAGACGGGAAAAGTCTTCTACGTATGTTATAGTATTTTTTTTGGTAGAAGTACGTATGTTATAGTATTTATATAGTAGTGTTAATCAATAAAATTCAGTAATTTATAATTTTTTTATTTTAGTATTTTATAAAGAATTCTAAAATTAATTAAGTTAGCCCATGTAGGCAAACTAAATCGTCATGTCATATGTAACATGTGACGTTATGTATGGCACATAGTGTGTAAGGCTCAATTATTAGACTACTTTGAGACCATCCAAGTTTAAGAAAAGCGAGACGGGAAGGGCGAAAACACCGATCGGATGCTACGTGATCGACTTAGAAATAAAATTAAGAGATTTTAAATCTAGTTCTAATACACAAGATTCTTTGTGCTCATTTTTCTATCAATAAAAAGGATGATATTAATCGTGATGATTTGGTAACCCCACTGCATAATATTCGAATTTACATATTGAATCGTGAATATATCAGGTGAATTGAATAATTGTACTTGACACTATCCTGTCAGCATAGGACTAGCAAATATAAGAGATTCTTATATGAATTCAGTTCATTATCCGTGAACTCAATTAGAAAAATATATTATTACTAAATGTCAAATTATCTTTATCTATTTATTAATAATATTTATTTCTTAATTATAATTTAAAATATTAATTCACCTATCGAATACGTGAACTCAGGTGATGGAAGAATTTCCCCCGGACCGATTGACAATTCCTGCCAAGGAGAAGCTGGAAGGGACCACGTTCCAGAAACAATATTGTATCAGTCAATTAATTATATGAGAAATTGACCACACAATATATATATATATATATATATATATATACACACACACATATATATCATATGAGAAATTGCAATATTTAATTAACTTTTGACCGTGTGAATGCATTTTTGCCCCTCGCGTAATTATCAATAATTTATTTTTAAGAAAATAGAAATAACAACCAAAAATATAGTTATCAATGAATGCTTCACCGATTAACACTTCAGTCCCTTAGGTTTTTTCTCTATCAAATGAATCCTTAAATGTCTATTTTATCAATTCAAAAGCCCCTTTGCAGTTGAGAAATTGGTCATAAAGAGAACTAATAACAATCAATGGACGGACTTGCCAGTCTTGAGTTAGTTAAATCTTCACACTTATTAATTAATCTTCACAACCAGATTGCTGCTACTAGCTCCTTACTTAAATTAGATACTCGAATTGTTCGTTCTTACGTATACTTGCCGGTATTTGTTGAAAGAGGAATTGAATATATTACGAGAAATCTTCCGGTGGTCCTAACTTATCATGTCTCGGGAAGAAATGTCATTTAAATTGCAGCAAATGCGTAAATTCTTGTTATTATTATTCAAGTAATTAATATAATTATTACTAATTAAAATAATATTATTAGTAATTTTCTGTCAGATTGTCGTGAGTAGAATCATGTAATATTTTCTCATATACTATTACCTAGACGAATCTTTGCTTAAATCATAATATGTTTATTTCTTTTCCTATTCTTATTCACTTCTTTTTTCTATATATAAAGGAGGCACATAAGTTTAGAAGGGGTAGAAGGAAGAGGGGTAAAAGGGCACATGAAGTCTCAAAGGTGAGATCAAACCCATGATCATTAAGTTATAGGACGAGAGCGGTACCAACTATATCAAGTCCTCTTTCTTTTTCGTTTAGTTCTTTGTCGTGAAAATGATATCCTCATTTTCCTCGAAAAGGGTAAACTCGAATGAGCATGGCTGGGGAACGTTTGTGGGATCTCAGCTTGGAATCGTCCATGAAAGTTCCCAGGAGACAAAGTTTTCCATATGAAGAAAAGAAGGAAAAAAGAAAGGGAAGGAGCTTTAATGCATTTATCTCATTCTCTATATATATTATTAAGAGATTTTGTATTTGATTCTCATTAATAGGAAACTATGTGCTCTATATTTTTCTCTTATTTTATCTTTTCTAAGTTCATGTGTTTTCTGTATAAAAGGGGAAAAGGGAAAAAAAGAAGAAGAAGAAGAAGAAGAAGGTTGCCTGTATCACCAAGAGCGGTTACCTAGTAATCCAAAACTCACTTTCAGGCAGTTGGTGTGGTTGTGTAAAACCACATGTCCATCACTTAAAAGTGCTAACTGATGGTGCTTTTGGGATCATTGGAACTTACATATATACACACAAAATCTCCTCCCTATAAAACCGATATTGGATTAGAGCATGGCAAACTCTCCATTAAAATCCTAGTGTACTTGCTGGAATCTTGGGTCGGGTTTGTATAACTCCCCAGTGCTCGGACCTAGGTCCCAATTATTCTCCACGATTTTGGTTCGTGGTCATCCTAGCATAGGCCACCTATAAATCTCATAGTTGTGGGTCGGAGTCGCTCTTATATCATATTTAATATCACAAATTCATCACCCAAAAGTACTAATTGTCTATACTCTTGAGATCATTGAGTCTTACATATATATCCAGGATCTCATCCTTATACAACCGATACGTGATTGGAGAGTAATAGGTTGAAATCCCAGGTTCGAGTCCATCAGAGTAAAATTGATTAAAAAAATGGATTCTTTGAACCTGAATTGTAGCGGATGCTGGTTTTTCAAACTGCACTAAGACTTTGATAATGACATGTTGACGGGTCAGTATTTGTACTGATTGTTTAATTGGTCAGTATTGATGAGATGATTTGGACACAAGCTATTGTTGTCTTCCTTTTATTCAACTAGAAAAAAGAGAAAAAGGAGGAGGACGAGGTTGCTTGTGAACGGCAATGACTGAAATATTTTCGTGCTGATGGCCACCAGGGAGTGGTCCCAATATTGCGGGGTCCAAATTCAATTTATGTGTTTTCTAGCGTGTTCCCATTTGCCTTTTCTCCCATCAGCATTATAATTAAGCTTATCCTTCCCCAATCAAATGCAAATAACAAATGCAAATTCACATCCACAGAAAATTGCAAATTAATCGTAGAAAGCTCTATATTTTTCTTCAATTACAATGAAAGTGTGGATGGAGTTAACAGATGGAAAAGTAATAAAGAAATATATAAGTTTTATTAATGGTAATTGAATTAAGGGTATTCTAATAATAGGTCGACATCTTATATCACTATATTCAATTCCTTTTCTCATAGTGTAACAGTGAAAAAATATTATTCTTATTATTCATAAAATAAAGTAGTTGAAGTAAATTGTCTCGATTAACCTCAATTTTTTTTAAAACCAGGTTTAGATACTGCCTCATATAAATGAATGAGTTATGTTACATAACTAGTGTAAAACTTGTGCTTCGCAGCGAGATTTAGATTATTTAGAAAACAAATATTTATAGTTTGTTAAAATAAAACGATAATGAAGAGAATATACAATGATGTGAAGAGTAATGATAATTATTGCATAAATAGTACAATATAGGAAGATAAATTACTTTTTAGATTTCCATAGAAAGTAAAAGATCGCACTCGATCCCATCGTAGAGACAATAAAAATGAAAATGAAAATGGAGAAAAGGAAAGGCAGATAAAAAGCGAAAGACAGTCGCATGGAAGGTTTGTGTGGACCCTACCGCACATAAAAATTCAAAAGAAAATTAAAACTTCACATGAAGTTGTCACATAAATGGTTAAGTCGTACTTTTATGATTTTAAGGTATGACCTATCACATTTATTTTTCTCAATATCTCTATTTCTACTCTCTTATTTTATTTTAAATTTCTTCCGACATAAATAAGTGATCCAATGAGCGCATGTAGAAGCCTTCACCGGCTGAGTTTAGCGAGGTTAGACATTGTTGAGGATTTCAAAGTTGCTTGAACTCCGTTGGTTATCATGCACGATTATGATTTTTTTTTTGCAACTGCGTCAATTAAATTCAAGTATTTTTAGGATTATTTTTTAAAAAAATTTATGTTTTATTTAAAAAATACAAAATTAACTAATATTTTTATTTGTCGGTGTTATCATGTAAGTACTGTTACGTGTGACACTGTGACGCAAGATGCCTTTTCATTATGCACACATATGCTGGTTATATGTGAATTTTTCCACATATATGTAATTTTTGTCACTGATTGCCCTGCCTTTACAGGCTAAGTTATTTTTTGGTGTGTGGTGCGTGCATATCCGATATTTAAACATTCAACTCAGTTTTAGCTCTAACTAATTAAAATTTAAGCTATGGTTTTTTCTAATGGTACTGATCAGAAAATTGATGATAATATTCTACATAATGGAAGTTAAATAACCATCCTAATCAGGGACGAATTTAAGAGGCGCGAGGGGTGAACCCCTAAATTAAAAAACAATTAATGGTCTTTGCAAATTTTATCGATTTTATATATTTTTTAAGTAAGTTATCTTATTTTGGCCCCTAAAATTCATTATTTTACTCTCTATTTAGTTTCACCCCTCTTGTATTCGTTTTCAGGGTCCATCCATCAGTGCAAAATTGCACTAATATAATGAGACTCAACAAGACATTAAATATTGCGACTATCCTGTGGGCGGTTGTATGCATTGTGTGTATGTATGTAAACCTAATTAATGGATTGACCCAGCTGTATCATAAAAAATTTTGTTATCCTTCGTGTTCAGGATTCAAATCCCGTTAACCCAAGTTTGCACCTTTGGGTTTACCATGTTTTGTCCGATTGCAAATACGTGTACAGAATCGTAAGAATTAATCTAGCGAACTCCGGATAGCCATCATCACATCAAAAGAAAAAAAGTATGCAAACCTTAAAACTTTGTTTGGATGGATCTCATGAAGGGCTATAAAATCCATTTTTTGTCCTAAAATTCAGGGTTAAAGGAGGGATAAGAACTTTCATATATTATTAATAATTTTCATTTACATCATATTATTCAAATAAGGGCTAGGGATGATTAAGACAGTCAAGGATTCATTTCTACCACTTTCTAATCGAGCAAAAATCACACTTCCTCAAAGTTACTGATTAGATTAGCTGTACGCAAACTTTTGATTTGCTACTCTCTCATAAATCCGATTTTTATACATGCCGCTGAATTGAACTACCAATCTCATATATACCATATCCATTGCATGCCAGATAGATGAAGGCAATATGTATAGAAACAAAAAGGGAAGCATTAATACTAAAGTGGGTTGGTTGACATGATAGAACGCCTCCTTCCTTTAAGTAAGAATTCATATTCGAGTATTGTAAATAAAGAGAATTCACTTTGGGGGAATTTTGTCCACGAATATGCCCACCCGACTCGAATTGGACAGTCAAAGCCTTTTGAATTTCTGAACACCAGTGGTACCGAGAAAAAGAAATTAAAAAAAAAAGGGAAGCATCAATTAAGAGCACTAAAAGAGCCCTCTATTGGGATGGATTTCATCTTATATACCCACAATGAAAAAAAATATTAGATGATCCTACCTCACAATGACGTGATGAAGAAAAACTAATCAAATTGCTTTTATTAGTAATAATTATGACAACTGCTTGGGTGATTGGCAATAATCTATCCGTTTATTACATTTTGATTGGTATATATTCTCATGATACGTAGTAAGATAAGATCATCTAAGAATTTCTCCACTACTTCAATGGGTCCATTTCTTGAAAACTACAAATCCCAAATCCATAGAACTCCCAAAGGAGTCTTGGCCTTCCTTAACTAGCTATCTGACTCCCCCAAGGTTTATGTGCATTCTTAGATACTGACAAATACACAGTCTCGGCAGGTGCAGTGCTACAGGTGAAGAATCCTTAAAACCTACCAAATTAATGTGTTTATCCTGGGATTCCATGACCCTCCCGCACCATCCCGATCCCGAATGGTAGAATTCTCGTGTTTTTCATATATTCGTGAGATATATATCATACAGTTCCATTCGGGAGAGATATAAAGGTAGGATTCGGACGGATCTCTGAAATTGATAATGATCGAGGTAAGTACATTTTTTGTAGGACACGGTTAGCAATTGAACTGGCTATAATGAACCACCAGAAGGATGTATTTATGTGAGAAATCTCATTCAAATGAACGCATCTCATTATCATAATGGGATTGTGCATGCATGCCATTTTATTTAATCCCCTCACAATCTTTGCCACTTTTTATTAAAACAGAGTACTAGGTAGTGAAAAAAAAAAAAAGCAAAAAGAAAATATTCATGAAAAATCATATGTTCTTATCTATTATTATATTAGAGAAGGGAGGTAATTTTGGTCTCCCTTTTAAAATTCCAAAACTACTCTTAATAAGTAAACTAAAAAATTGATAAAATGAGTGAAAGTGTAAAATTATTTTAAGAGTATAACTACCACTAACTATTTCATAATTTTTTATTTATGATAAATTATATTAAAAATAAAAGTGTTATGAAAATTAATAAAAATTACAAAATATACAATAAAAATATAATTTAATAATCAACTACATATTTAACAAGTCCGTGCGTAACACGGGTCTGCGTCTAGTTTATTACTATATTAGAGGATGTGGTAGTTTTAGTCTCGCATTCTGATTCCAAAACTACCATTTTCTCTTATTTATCTCTTTCTTTAAGGGGAAAAGTGGTTTTGATCTCGATCTCCTTTTTGTTTTCAAAACTACCATTTATCCTAATTTAACTATATGTAGTTTTAAATCCTTTATTGGTTATATGATGGTTTATTTCCACAATTTCTATTATCTGAAACTATTTATTGACAGACTGTCTTTCTACAACCGTATTTTAGCACATCTGATCATTCAAAAAGTTTTGGTCTGTGGGAATGGGGCAATTCTGTTGATTTATTTAATTCATGCATAATAATATTTTTATCTTTTTTAATTGAATCTCATGATATTCACTGTACGTAGCACGGGTCAATTCGCTAGTCTATATTTATTGAAGAATTTTAACCCCTCTAAAAATTTCTCCATCCAATCTGATTAGTAAAAAAATTTAAGGGACTATTTTGTTTTTTTACAGACCATTCTCACACTCTCATTAACTCACCCAGTAACCGCTAACAATTCCACTATATTCAAAAGATTTTTTCTACAACTTCCTTCCAACAATTAATTTTCTCATTCGGAGAGTTTTAGCATATGGGTACAGGAGTCTCAGTCGATTCACTCAATTAACACATTACAACATTTTTATCTTTTCCAATATCATTTGATGACGTTCACCATGTGTAATACAGGTCATTCGCTATTTTTTTATACCACAAGATATCCAGCCTTCATCTGACTATTTTTTTTTCAAGCACACTTGGTAGGTAAACTTAGAGTTGCACGCTGGCCCCAAGGATAAATGGAAAGGACATTCACCTTCTCCTTACCACAAGACCAACCCCTTGGTTAACTCACTGCATTTCTTATGAATAGTCTGTATGATCACCTATAATGTATACACTCTCTCCAACTTTCCCATTCTCTTCTTTACGAGAAATCCTTAAAACCCTAATATCAATTAGCAAGGGAAAACGATGTCAAGAATTATACAAAACGAGTTTTTAGGGTTTTTGAGAGTCTCTTAGTATTTTTAGAATTTTTTCTTTAGAATTTGAATGTATATTTTACTACCTAATTTTTCTCTCATAATGCTATTAAGTGGCTAATTTTCATTGACTTGTGACATCACCAAGCAGCTATGCTTGAGACATACAAGACTTTCTCGTTGGAGAGACACTTGGATCGATATATTGAGAGACATGTGATCAAGGAAAATCTACCATCCCACGGCTTCCTCCTAGATGGAAAAAGACATGTAATTGATGCATCACGTGTCATATGTCACGTGCCAGTAGATATATAACATATGAGCAAAAATTGATAGACTAGCAATGGTTACCATACTCGTACATCAAATATCAATTGACTTTGCGACACCCTGTCCTCTCTGGACCTCATTACTCTCCTTATTATTGGATCAAACACACATATAATATATTTAATGATGTCAAATTGCCAGTTCCCATCCTATCCTAAATTAAATGGAAGAACGAAAC
>JAOYND010074698.1:0-11099 GCA_025802135.1 Lagerstroemia fauriei | reverse complement strand
TAAAGTCGCGTCCATATCAGATCGCCACGTCATCAAGCATTGACGGTGTTAACGGCAGTTTGACGTTTTGTAGTAAATTGTAACAATTTTGAAAAGAAATGTACTAAACTATAACAAAAAAAAAGAAATGTACTATTATGAAACATTATATAAAGGAAATGTACCATATATGTAATTTTCCCATTCTACTTTTGATATTTTTTTCCTTTTTTAAATATGTCTTCTAATTAATTTACAGATTGAAACATATGAAAGTTAGTTATCAATGCATCTACTTTACAAATTCCTCAATATTAAGTGTAAAATAAGATAAAGAGTGTTTAGAACAGTTAGTATTGCTCTCGTACTCTAATTTAGAGGTTCTAGATTCGATTTCACCCGTGAAACTTTTCCCTTTAATCCGATCTTCTTTCTATCATTTCTAGTCATATATGCCTTCTTTGTAAATCGAAAAATAAGTGAAAAATAATAAATTTAAGTACTTGAACCACAATTAACTATTTAAATTCCCACTTCATTTTCATATCTCACTCCATAATAACTAAGATGTTAGCAAAAAAGTTATTTTAATCATACAGATTCTCTTATCTCCCTCTATAATTATAAAAAAATTCAAATATTATCTCCAATTATAACAGACTACTTTCTCATCTCTATCCATAACTACGATCTCGACTCCATGACTATGAAAAGTAGGTTTTTCAAACGTTATCTTTAATTACCGCTGACCACACTTTCTAATCTATCTTTGCCTTCCTCACTCCATGAATACAATCAAAGGAACCAATGGATCAACTCCATCAAGAAAAGGTTACATTATCAAGTCCAACAAAGAAAATTAAAACAGGTGAAGCCCTAAAAAGAAGCATCTGAAAATAGTGCAGAATCAGCGCAAAACCTCCCCTTACATATTCAAGGTTTGGTGTTCATTTCCAATTCATATAGTTGATTCCAGTATTTTTATTCTAAATTTCTTATTTGTTATTGACATTCTAGTAGATAATCAATTTGACCCCATCTTCTTGTTGGGATATCCCTCCAATTTGGAGGATGATTTGGGCTCGATGATTCGGGTCAGTTAATTTGTGCTTTAATCAATGTTTTAATTGTGCCTCATACGTTATCTTCTTTGAGACTTTTAATCCATAAAGAAAAGTATATAAGGAGCAACAATTAGGGTTACTGTGAGTCGACAAAATACCAGCAGCGAGTAACAACTGTGGGCAGAGGATAAACTACAGAAAAGCGGGTGATCGAAGGAAAATCACAGCGAAATTCGTTCAGCAAAACAAGCAAAAAACATGATAGTTTTTTTGGAGCGCAGCGCGAGATTAAACCTCCAACAGTAGGGTGAATGAGCTTCGATCGGGAGGAAATTTTGATTGCAGCCTCATGACTCCTAGGGCTAAGTTTTGAACAGTGAAAATTGGATTTGGAGGTTAATAAGTGCTGTTTTCGGTCAGGATAGTAAAGCAGTTTCCGCAGTGATTAATTGTGCTAATCTAAGAGAGTGATTCTTGATTTGGTAATTCTTCTCTTGAAGAAAAGACTGTGTAATCTCCATTGATATAGTGGAAAGTCGATTTGGTTTGGTGCCGTGGTTTTTCCTCACATCGGGGTTTCCACGTTAAATTTTTGATGTCTGATTTTGATTGTTGCTTTTATTATTCGATCATATCTTGATTGCACTAGAAGAGAAATGTTTTATCGTTGCGTTATTAATTAATCAGACTCACGCTTTCCCAACACTTCTAAACACAAGATCCGAAATTGTAGGATTTTAAGAGTGATCATGGAATATGATGACAGTTGAAAATGTTTCACCTACTGTTGTAAGTTAATGTAATATGATTGACAACTGAAAGTCGTACATCTAGCCTAAACATGTGATATTTTACACAGATTCTCTTATATTTCAAAATTTTTTATTAACTTTCTATGTGAATTCAATTTTCAACAAATATTAATATTAATAAAGGTTAGAAGGGAGAACAGGAAGCACAAGTCAGATGCTAATTCATGCATAAAATTTGGATCATTATGATTGATCGTCTCTTCTTTTAAAACAAAATTTTGGTTTGAGTCGATGAATAAAAAAAATTCTTGACCGATAAAATCTTATCTTGTAGTCCGGCGAAAATAATATTTTTGCTTAAATGGTAGAAAATGTTCAAAAGATAAATTCCTCCAAAAATAATAGTTTATTTTAAATAATTAAATTTTTTTCCTCTTAAAGTAGATATGGGGTCTAGATTTTATATATGGAGAAAATTCATGTGATGCCTGGCTCAAATCTTATTTAATCAAGACATAATGTGCTTTTAAATATCAGGTGGTGTGTACCGAAAAAGAAAAAACCTTCAAGTTGAAAATGAGCGGTTTGGATTGTAAATACTGCGACATGTGCCTACCCATAATTGTCTTTTCGGTGCCTTCTTGGCTCCGGATCCCAACCTCATATGACTGTGTCATGCCTATTATCCAGCATGCACAAGACAAGCCCATGTGGAAAATACAAATATTATATAGTGAGAATCATATTCGACGTGCGTCAGGATAGAGGGTTGTGAGACCTGCCTTAATAATTTTTATTATTTTTTCGGTGTGTACCATCTGATATTCAGAAAATCAATGGACCGGACCGATCCAAGTTCGTGGCAAAACAGTCTACTAATGGGTAAAACTCTTCCTGCATAAATTTTTTTCATTTACAAGATACAAACCTGAGACCTTAGTTACAGAGAAGAGATGTCTCACTATCTCAACAAATTCGTATTAATTTAATTTTTATTATTTTTATTAGAATAATGGTAATTTTATTTAGAAAGGATCAACGTTCATTATTGGTTGTTTTGTTAGTCAATCGGTGGACTAAAAAAGCTAGACTCTTATTTAATTTTATTATCACATTTCCAACCAGGTCGAAAAACTAGAGTCTTATTTATTGTCTTCTTATAAAAAAGCATCATACTTCATAATATTTTGAAATTATTAGAGATAAGAGAAATACGTGCATTCATGACACTTGCGGGAGTATTATTGCAGGGTAAATTGTCCATTAAATCCTAATTTTTTTTATAAATTTTCTGTTTTGTTATTGATGTGGATGGGACCAAAATTGCCGACATGGAGGGCCCCATCGAGAGGTATTGTCTGTTTTGGGCGACGGCACGGCGGCTCGGCTCTCACGGTTTTGTCCTAGAAAAGGCGCCTCTCGAGGTAAGAGGGGTACGCGTGGTCTTATAAAGAGCTCATTTCCCCCTTACCTCTCCGATGTGTGATTAGTTCCCATCACACACCCTTCGAAGGGAGAGGTCGAAACTTGAGTTCGACTCTCAACGAGAGCACCAATGATGTGGATGGGACCGGAATCGCCGACATGGAGGGCCCCGTCGAGAGGTATTGTTTGCTTTGGGCGGTGGCTCGGCACTCACGGTTTTGTCCTAGAAAAGGCGCATCTCGAGGGAAGAGGGGCACGCGTGGTCTTATAAAGAGCTCACTCCCTCCTTACCTCTCCAATGTGGGATTAGTCCCCATCAGTTATGATCCTTAATAATAGCAAAAATTGACACGTGCTCTTTTTTTTTTGAAATATCATGGAGTTAAAAACTGAAAATTTTCCTATTAATTACTGATATGGCGTACTGAGTGTTATTTTTAATTACAAATGGATAAAAAAATAGGGGAATTTGATTTGATAAGGTCGAAGATCAGATTTGTTGCTATAAATTTGCTCTAATACCGTGTAAAATCTGTTAGTCAACTGTGAGAGTTGGACCGACCCACGATTACATAAATGCTTAAAGTGATAATTTGATCTAACTCATATCTATTACACTGGAGGCCCGCCGTCCGATGCACATATTTTATTATTTAATAAATTTGGTAAAAATAAACATATCAATGACTTAACAAAGTCTTAATTATAGTTAATGAGAGATAAAATTTAGTTGATTTATGTTTATAGTGAAAAGGATAGGAAGAAAAATGAAGAAAAATTACAGTGAAACAGTAGAGCAAAAAGTGAGAATGGAGAGAGATACTTGGTGTAGTTGCACGTTAATAAATTTATCATTATATCTTTATTTTCTAATCTAATAGTAAAAAAATTACATTTAAATATCAGTGGATAATTTGGGAAAGTGAAAAAAAATACCAAAATGTAGGTTTGCTTCCATATACAATATAGATAGATATACAAACTCTATAATATAGATTGGCTATGTGAAATGACAGTAGGCTCATATACAATAACTTTTTAAATAATTCAACTTGAGTGCATTTCTGAAAGAGAAAATACGGCAAATCTCTCCTCTAGTGTCATACAGTAGTAGAAGATATATAATTAATTTTTAAATAATTTCATATGAGAGCACTTTTGAAAAAAAAAGATACTAATTCTCTCATTTAGAGCCATGTAAAAATAGATTTTAGAATTTTTATTAGTGGTATGAATATAGGATCTAATTTTTAACATTTTCTCTCTCCACGTATAACAAAAACACCATATCATTAGTAAAAAAATGTTAAATCGACACATCACATTGGCAATTAATCTAGTTCTATGCATGGTGAATAATATTTCAACAATTCGTTCAGTTCACATGTAATGATATTTTTATATTTTCTAATTATATTCGATGATATTTATCGTGCGAAGTACGAATATTCGCTAGTGTCTTTTAAATTACAAAGTAAATCGAACTGACATTTATTGATTATGGACGATGAATATCAATATATGACACCCTTTTCGATATTATCTAATGGCAAATAGTCCATCACCAAGGGCTTAGTATAAAAATAAAAAAGAGCAAATAACTTCCATAATAAGAATCAAACCCTCAATCTCGACGTTTGAGAGATAGAGTCTTGTACCGTTGCATCAAGACTCGTTTCTCTGTCTCATTTCATGAATTGAAGAACAATCCAACACAACTATGATATAAACAAGTAAATGAATGTTGATTATCCGAGTAATGTGCTATAGACTAAGCTAAACTGGAGTATCTTTATCGGGTCTTCCTCATTTAAACGTGCATTTAGGTTTGTATAATAGTTTATTTGTTGCATGGCCATCTGTATTTTTCTTTAAAAAAATTTTGAAAGATAGAAGCAATTGATGACGGTAAAAATGGGAGGAGAGATTGAAAGAACTAGAAAAGAATTGAAAAAAAAAAGGAAGGGATAAATAATTAAAAAAAAGAAGAAGAGATTGACCGAAAAAAATATTGGGTTGCATTTTAGGGTTCCATTATTGAAACCCATTTCCTGTGCCATTACTGTACATATAATAATACAAGACGCTGACCCGTGCTACGCACAATATATGTTAATTTAATGAAATTGATTAAAAATACAGGCTTGTATATAATTTAAGAAAATTACTACAATTAATTTTCTGAGTAAGTTGATTTATTTACATTTATAAACTATATAATTATAAAAGAGAATTCTAATAAATAAAATTGATTACCTAAATTTAGTGTGTGCAAGGTTGACGAATTAGAAAGTGAGAAAAAGTGAAAATGAAGAATAAATATAATAAAAAGGAAAAATGCAAATGAGGGAGAGAGAGGGGAGAGTGGAGTGAGTAGCGGGAGAGAAAAAAGTGGAGAATATATTGATGTGCATGTCAAATTTAATATTATACCTCTATTATATTATCCATGTAAAGATTATCAATAACTATATACTTTTATGTGTATGGATAAAATCAAAAACTCAAAAGTGAGACGAAAACTGTTTCATTCTCACATATAATAATAGATAATAACTACAAATAAAGAAAGATGATTTGGTAAGATCAAAGTGTCATGTCCGAGATTCCCTTCAAATAATATTGTTAGGAGATGTTTCTGAACTCGGGCCTTTGTGAACACCTGATTCTTGGGCTATTGGCGGTGCTATATTGATGGGGCCAGTATTAGTACTAGCTGTTTAACCCGTTTGATATACCGGCGGTCGAACAAGAAAGCCCAAACGCTACGTAGCAGGGATGACTGGATCGCCGCTACCACTATCCTTCTTTTCATTTTTTAAAAAAAAAAGGTTTAATGCAGTAACATCGTCTTCAATTCCAGGTTCGATTATTATAAGTAAGACTCATGCTTTTTAATCACATCTTCATTCAATCCCTCGCTTCAACAGATTCCGACAAACTCTCTCATTATTTGGTGATATTTTCAGGCTTCCACTTATCTTAGGCTTCCATGACTCTTCAATTTTCCGATATCTGAGCTGGGCTCCACTGAAGAGACGCTTCCAACAAGGCCAATCAGATGATGCTCCAAACGAAAGGACATTATCGAATGCGACTTTTCGACGGTTTGATTTTTGATTTTCGGATTATGGTTGGAGAAGAGTCTCAAAGTGTCCCAGGCAGTCTAAGTTGTCGTAGAAGTTCTGCCCTGGAGTACATTCGTCTCATCACACACTTTCTCTCTCTCTCTCTCTCTCTACACTTTTTAGTATATACAAAACTAGACACGAGCTCATACTTTACATGAAAAGAAAATTAAAAGTAAATGAATTTTGAATACGGAATAATCTATCCTATTATATGCAAATGTTTGAAAAATTTAGTATTTTTTTCGATTTTGACATTTTCCCTTAATCTAATTTACATATTAGAATATATGATATGCATATACTTTATAAAATGTTCTAAATTAGGGGTAAAATAGTAATTTTGGCCATTTTCTTCTCACTCTGTATTTGTGATCTTAACAGTAAGAATTTTGCATTAACTGTTCAGATTCTCCATTATTACTCTGCATCTACAATTTTAGAAGCAAAAAACTTTTATGATTTTCGAACGAATGATTTGAAATTGTAAACTTGAAAATGTAAAATTGATATAGTATACTAAGGATAACTAAAAATTCTCTATATAATATTGTAAGTTAATGAATTTCAAATGAATTAAATTATATTATGTTATAGATAAACAATTTAATTTCACGGGTTCATCTCTGTACTCCATATTTGTTTATTTTTATTTTCTTTCCGTATGTAGCACGGGTTGGTGTCTAGTATTAACTTATGTCAGTGTGCAGAGTATTCTTGCTTGTATATGCACTAGAAATTGACTCGTACTATATACGGATTTTGTTATTTAATAAATTGATTAAAAAGTGAATATGTAATAAATAATTAAATAAAATTTTAATTACAGTTAATTTCAGAGTTTATAATTTTTTGATAAATTAAAAATAAAGAATATGTAATAAATTTAGGAAAAATTGAGTATGAATGAAAAATTAGAGTGACAATGAAAAATTGAGTTACAATGAAAATGGGTTAAGAGAAAGATTGAGCTATTAAATTTACCAATACAGTCTAATTTTTCTTTATTTAATGGTTATTAAAAACCAAAATTTAGAGTAAATTATGTAAAAAAATAGATTTGCCAATTTTTTCAAAAAAGCTAAATGTTTTATTTTCAAAATAAAAATACATAACATTTTAAAATTTTCTCAAATCAAGCCAAATCAATGAATTTTTTTCCAAATCGAGCCAAACCATTAACTCTACTTTTAAACACAGCCATGGTTTGTCCTGCATGGCATATTATATCACATGTAATCTTGTAATTGGGTGAAAATATTAAAAATAAAAAAAAATAAAAATGAAAGGAGAGTGGATGGATAATCGATCTAGAGGACTGGTGGCCTCAGCAAGGTTAGTAAACCCCTTGGTTGTCAACTCCCTATCCCTTTAGTTTTTCTTTTATTTAAATTTTTTATAAATTATGTTTAAAGTTTTCAGCCAATTACGAGACGATAACGTTGCATGATATGCCACGTAAGGTATGCCATTTCATCATTTAATGATGAAGTTAATGACTTTGGCTTGGTTTGAAAAAATTTTGAAATGTCCTTCTTTCTTATTTCAAAAGTAAAACGTTTGATTTTTTTAAAAGAATTGAAAATTATATGCTTTTACATGTGATTTACCATAAATTTTATGTGCCCGTGGATAATTTAGGATTGTGAAAAATATACGAAAAAGAGACTTGCTCCCATATATAATAAGATATACCTTCTATATCATTTATGGAAGTACACTTCCCTTTTGGTCTTTTAATCACCTTCCCAAATTACTCATTGATATATAAATTTCAAATCATTAGATTAAAAAAATTACATATCAATATTTAATAACTACTTAATCTTTCTTTATTTTTAGTATTTTACTTTCTCTCCCCCCTCTTCTTTTACATTCACTTTTTCATACTTTTTATTATCACTCAATTATTTTCTAAATACATTACTTATTCTCTATATTTGATTTAAAAAATCGCATACTTTAGAATAATAAATTTAAACTTTGTTTACTTATTTATAAAGATATTCGCTTTCTCAATCAATTTTATTAAATAATCAAATCTGTGCATATCGTCGAACTCTACTGTGTATGTGTGTGTATATATACACACACTAGAGGGTGGTCTGTGCTATGCACAGAATTATCAATTATTCATTATATTATGAAAATTTAAGGTGATTAAAGAAATAAAATTTAAGATTAGAGTAGGTTAAAAAAGGTAGTTTAAATTAAATAAAAATAAAATAGAACTAGGGAACCGAGAGAGTTTTTAAATAAAATAGATTTTTTATAAAAATTATCAGCATGGTAAGGAGTTAGAGAATTTTAAAGGAGTGAAAAGAGATTATATGGTTGAAAGAATCATGTGAAATAATTGAGAAAATCGTAAAAAATATTTAACAATATATGATGAATTAATTAAATAGATAAAAATACAAAAATTATGAAAATGATGGAAATTAAAGATCGAGAGCATTTTTAAAACTTGAAAATGAGATTAAAATTGTTTTGGATTTATTTAGAATAATAGAGAAGATATGTATATGTGGATAATTATCTTTCCAGTATACTTGTAATCCAGGCCCCAGTCATATCTTATGGTCAAACAGGCAACCGTCACAGATTACCTAAACTAAA
This sequence comes from Lagerstroemia fauriei, assembly GCA_025802135.1. Taxonomy (NCBI): domain Eukaryota; kingdom Viridiplantae; phylum Streptophyta; class Magnoliopsida; order Myrtales; family Lythraceae; genus Lagerstroemia; species Lagerstroemia fauriei. The sequence continues at coordinate 2,132 of JAOYND010074698.1, read as the reverse complement.
CGTCTCTCCTACGCGGAAAATTCAACGGAGGAGCACAGGGACAGATACGTACACCAGCACCGCACTGAATCAGGTCCCTATCACTATTAATTAAATCGTAATTATCATCTATTATTATTTTAAGGGAAGACATCCATTTTTGGTGTCACTTTTTTCTTTCCAATTTTACCCATTGTGCATAAAAATTGATATTTTTTAGACCATTGGATTGGAATGATATAGGGGCATGATTGTAATTTCATCTGTATAGCTACCCACTGTCCACCCATTTTTTCTCCTATTTAAAACACATATCTCCTCTCTTGCCAAATTTATTTTTCTTTCTGATAATTTATTTTATTTCTTGCATTTTAGTTCTCATTATTTTTATTTGTAATTTTTTTCAATTGTATATGAATAGACATTTATATTAATTTTTATTGAGATAACACACACCGTGCGCAGCACGGGTAAGCGTCTTGTCGTCCTTAAAATAAACTTTCGTAATAACACCTTCCTCGTATAAGATCTGAGACGGTGATCCCAATTACTAATTAATTATTCAGCTAATAGTCTTTTTTTTTTAAATATCGATAGTGACCGGCATCGTAGCAACCGATTAATCCACCGGATGGTGTATTTACAACCTGGGACCCCACATTAAACCCCAGATGCCGACTTCCAGGGGGTTTCGAACCCGAGCACTCTTGAAGTTTACTCAAGAAACTTGCCATTGGGCTTTTGCTCCTGAAGGTTTTACTTTAGTATTGTAAATTAGAGGTCATCTCTTACTACGCACGAATTTTATTATTTAATGAAATTATTGAAAAAAATGATTATGAAAATGTTTAAATAAAATTTTACCAATAGTTAATATCTCGGGCGTTTATTTTTTTGTGTGTACAGATGAGACACATTGGCCTGAAAGTGGTAGAAGGAATGGAGAATAAAATGGGTACAGAAAATTCTACAGATGAGATTGAAGCCAAGACCTCTACATCACAAAACAAAAGCAATATCAAATGTACTAAACCCTCAATCTCTCGAGCATGCACTTAATTAAGTTAAGTACGTAAATTAAATAATACATTTAGAAAAAAGGTTAAGAGGAGAAATAGATAATAGTTACATATTGTTGATTTTATCATCACGTCCCTTTTTTAATCTAATGGTCGTTAAAAATTAACTTTCGTGTAATTTGGGAATGAGAAAAAAGATACCAAAGAGGACCAACATTTGCATAAAGAACTGCTGACATAGTAAATATGTATATTTTTTTAATGTAATTCTTGTGTTAAGAAATAAATTGAGACGAGAAAATGGTCGAGAAGGGTAAACAAATGCTCTACGTGAGGAGTGAGTGTATAAAATAAAATTAGAACCTATATATAATTAATTATGATATTAGATCTCGTGTACAATTAATTAATTTTTAAATAATTTTAGTTGATGACAACTATGAAATATATATAAAAGCACCAAAACCATCGTCCGGAGTCATATAGTAATAGATATAATGTAGATATAGACACAAATGAAGAAAATTTATTATCAAGAAAATCTATACTTTGATAAATAGATGTGATTCCTTGATATAAAAAAAGATGTGGTTCGAATTCGGATTAATTTTTTCGATGTGTACTATCCGAGATTCAAAAATTTAATTGATATCCAATAATTCAAGTTCGAGTGGAATTCTCTAAACAGTACATCTTTTCGGATATGAATTTTTTCTATTTATAAGACTCGATTAGAGAGTTGCCATTTCAAGCAACCATGTTGATGAATTCAGATTAATTAGAGTATTTGAATAAGGATTAATTAATTAGACTATATTTGAGTTTCTCAAAATTAAATATTTCTATAATGTAAAAAAAAATTGTATTTAATTTCCCTCCGCCATTATCATCCCTGTCCTTCTCTCTGTTTCTCTCCGAGGAACGTAGTTTGTTTCCGCCCAATCCGAAGAAGGTGAAATCTCATTCTTGATCCCATGTGATCATATACAAAAATCTTCTCGATCCTCAGTGAAAATCTAAGTTTCCAAATTCAGGTTTGGTTTCGCCCTAAATTTGTGCATTTTTCTGTAGGATGGATCTTGATGTGATCTCAATCTGATGTGCTCTATCAGCCAGAGCTGCGAATTCGAGGTA
>JAOYND010074489.1:0-11100 GCA_025802135.1 Lagerstroemia fauriei | reverse complement strand
GGAGAACATTCGAGAAGGCGCCATAGATGGGAGCTACGCCCATGGCGTGAGCTGAGAAAGCAGATTCAGAGCCGAGAGACGGGAGGGAGAAGAACTAGAAGAAGATGAGAGTACAGAGAGAGAGGAACCAATGGAGATTTCTAGAGAGAGAATGCGTGCCTGAGAGATGAGATGGCATGAGTGAGTGAGAGAGAGAGAGTGTGTGTGTGTTTGTTTGTTGGGGTCTTCTTCTTGTCCCTCTCCTTTTTTTTTTTTTGCTATTTTCCGCTTTGCTTTTATGGTGTCTCAGTGGTTGGTGTGGTGATTACAGATGTGAGTGTTCTGTCCGTGTGAGAGAGAGAACCTGGATGGCTTTATTTTTTTTCCTTTAATTTTTACTTTTGATCATTACTTAATATCCAAAAATTCTGTAAATAGCCGATTTTGAGTCGAACTAAATAGACCCGTCAAGGGATAATATAATTTTAACAATGGAATTTTCTCGTTAAAAGAACTCGAATTAGAGAATTTACTTAAGGGATATAGCTGTTCAACCACTCCGACCCATTCATGTTAATTATTACTTCCATTTTTCTTCTTTTTTACCTTTTCCTAATATATTTTTCTTTGCTTTTTTACCAGTAAAAATAAAAAAGTACAGTAATGAATACCCAGCCACTTTACTGTGGTCTAATATATATATATTTTTCTTTGCTTTTTACCGGTAAAAATAAAAAATACAGTAGTGACGACCCAGCCACTCTACTATGGTCTAATATATATATTTTTCTTTGCTCTTTACCAGTAAAAATAAGAAACACAGTAGTGACAACCCAGCCACTCTACTATGGTCTAATATAGTCTAAAAAATTTGTGTTGCCAAAATCCAAGCTCAAACAATCCTTTCTTAATAATTTTGCTTAGATGGGGTCTCGAACCTGATATTTTAATCTCACCAAACTGCATAAAGTAGATGTTGAACCATTAGATCACCGCCCGTCAAAATAACCAGAAAGTCTTGTATTACTTACATGGCAATACCAACTAATAAAATCAAATTATTTTATGATTTTTTTAGATTCTATAAAAAAAAGTCCTAAAATTTTGGTTTGATTTTATTAGTTAGAGTCACCACGCAAATATTGTTCCGTTGTGACATTAATTGTTATCCCACCTTTCTTCATTAATTAAAAAAAAAAACAGGAAGATGCTTTTTGGGAGAGCCTTGTTATATTTCACACTACTATGGGTATCTACCCCTAATTTTCCAATATTTTTTGGTTAAGTTTTAATTCATCATTACCTCAATTTTAGTAGGCATCAGCTTAAATTTATTTTGTAAAATCAAAAATAAAACTCAATGTAAATAAAATATAATAAAAATTCTGAAAATAACAAATAGTCGCATACTCTCACACATTAATTTAAATTTTTAAATGAATATACGAGTATATTCTTTTTTATAAATTGACTACCAATATTTAACATGCAGCATGAATTTTATTATCCTCCAGTTTCAGTATTATATTAAAACTGAGTATGGGGACCCGAACCATTTGTAAAAGAAAGCAAGTCAACGGTCGTTATTATAGACCTAGGTAGAAATATGAGGCTCCTCAACAATTAATCTCGAGCTAAACTCGGGCAATGGCGAGCTTCCTCTATCACAAACGTGGGCTTTGATTTACATCGAGTATCTGTTTACGCTTTTCACGAGCGAAAGTGTGCTGTTGCCTGCTGGTGGAGCAATTTTTTATGCGCCGGTGTCATCACGTAACAGTGCTTATATTATAAAATCAATCAGTAGAATTAAGCTATTTTTTAAAAAGTTTATAAAATTCTAAAGTAAAAAAAATTAAAGACAATTTAATTATATTTATCGATATCATTGTACAGACATTGTCACATAATGATATTTACAATTTTTTCCGATAATATATAATGCATGTGCATCGAAAGGAGATTAAAAAAGGGAAAGTAAAGGGACGTGAAAAATTAATGAGAAGAAAATCGAATGGAAAGCCTCTTAACTGTAAGACTGTTAGTTCCGATGTAAAGTCTAGTGTAATCTCGTATTACACTTCACTTTGCATCACAGATCACAACGTTTACTTGTAAAGTTCTCTGTAATATGAGCTTATATGGGTTAAAATTGTACAGTGTGACTAGTAAGATTCTCTTATATTCAAAAGGCTCGGCATTCTAACTTTACAATTATTTTATCTATATGTACCAAATTTTACGTTATTTCAAATACTACAATCTTACATTCCGATCGATTACTCCAAAAATTTTACCATGACTAAACTTTTCCTTGTAATCAAACCACTCTTAAATAAGGGATGAGTATTACGCCATATTTGGACGGCGTAATGTGATTTTTTTTATGACAAGAAAATAGTCATTTTAAATTTACGAAAAATCTTTTTTTTTTTATTTCTCTGTAAAAGAAAAATCCTTCATTTTAATAATGTTGGTCAACTGGCTGAGCTGAGCCCCAATTTGTCGGCTGTCCGATTTATGCCATGTGAATCAGCCTCTTATTTTTCCATTTTTATATACTAGACACGTACCCCGTGCTATGTGCGGAAAGAAAATAAAAATAAATAAATGTAAAATATTGGAATGAACATGTATAATTAGATTGTTTAATTATAATGTAATATGATTTAATTTATTTGAAATTCGCTAACTTACAGCAGTAGATAAATCATTTCAGTTATCATTAGTATACAATGTCAATTTTACTTTTTTAAAGTTTACAATTTTAAATCATTTGTTCAAAAAAATGATAGATTTTTTCAACTAAAATTGTAGATATTAAGTGATATGGAGTGAGAATGGAGAATCTGAACGACTAATGAAAGATTTTTACTTTTAAGATCGTAGATATGGAATGAGAAGAAAGCAACTGAAATTACTCTTTTACCCTTAATCAGAAGGATTTGATAAAATATATGTATATTATAGATTTTAATATTTAAATTAGATGAAAGACAAATATGAAAAATAAAATAAAATAAAAAGACATCGAATTTCTCAAAAGTTTACATATAATAGTAATAAAATAATAGATACTTGAGGTATATTCTTGTTTCATACATAATGATTTTCTGATGTGATAAATGAATTTATGTGAATATGAAAAAAAATAGCAATTTTACTATTTCAATCCTACTTTATTTTTTTTTCCAGAATAACCCTAATTTATTTGAAATATAATAAATTTGGACAGTTTGAAAAAAATAAAACGAGAACAAAATCAAAGCCTCTGGGTCTACATATACTAGATGCAGTCCCCTGCTTTTTTTTTTAATATATTATAAGTGGATTCGTATGTAGGAAATTAATTTTTTTATAAAGAGAAGTTTATTCTATTCGAGTTCACAAACATTCACGAGTTTGTGAATTCGTGTAGTGTGCGAGTGGTCTCTGTACGAGTTACACGCTCAAGTGTGGGATCGAATATCGAATTCAATAAATTTTCTCACGAAACAGACGTACGTCTTCCTATCCACTCGAGCTAACTCTTTGCGGTTATATTTATCGAACTTCTCTGTTGAAATATATTTCAAAAATTTTTTCCCTTCTTTTGGATATTAAAATTTAGGAGGTGAAAAGTGTACTGTGAGAATGTGAAAGTGTAAAGGTGTGTGTGGAGACAGGCTGGGGGGGTGTGGGGCCCGGAATAATACGAGAGAAGACTTCCCCATCACTTCCCTGTCGACTTCGCCTTGGCTTCCAAGCACCTTCCTCATGCTTGTGAAGAGTGGTTGGAACACATGTACCAAATTTGGTAGCTAGTCGATTTTTATGTGCATCACTTGATATTCGTAGGTTCAATGAATTTATCGATCGAATCAGTAAGGGATACAACTCTATCAACCGTGAATTTTTCTGTTCAGAAAATTTGAATATGGAATCTTACTTAAAAGAAAATAGACGTTGTTCTTTTATATATATATATATATATATGAGTATTTGAGTTTTGTCCGCTTAATCCCTACGATCTCGTACGTGTGAAATTTCCACCCGGCCCATAAGAGGTTGAGCTCATGTCCATCCAAAAAGCTCAAACTGATAAAATAGCAGTACCCGCTCTCTTATAAACCAGGTTTCAACTCATCAATTCTCCGATGTGGGATTTATATATCTCAACACCCGCCCTCACGTGGTAACGTGTTCACACTTGACACGTGCCCTTAAACACCTGCCCTCAACAATTGATCTCGACCCCGAGCATTTCTCTTCCGGTCTCGGGTGAGGGGGGGACAACTGTCACGAGGCGGCCTTCTCTACCGTCCTCGGGCTAACAACTGGCCACGAGCCGGGCATTTTTCTTTCGGTCTCAGGCTTACGGGCAACGAGCTCCACACTCGGGCCTGGCGTGGTGTGAGTTGAGGATCTAACCGCTCTGATACCATGTGAAATTTCCACATGGCCCACAAGAGGTTGGGCCCATGTCCATCCCAAAAGCTCAAGCCGATATGATGGTGGTACGCAAGCCAACAAACGCACATGGCAAGGTAAACTCAAATGTGCTAGCTAGTCGTAAAGGAATTCGAACATAGGTCCTTACCATTAGTCCTCACCCCTTCAAGTTTTTTTTTGTTTTTTTTTTCTTTTTTCGGTGTATAAAGGATTCACATAGACCTGGAAGAGGTAGAAAGAAGATATGATAAAAGGGGTACGAGAAGTCCCACTAGTGAGATCGAGCTCGGAACCTTTACGTCGCAATGCGAGAATGATATCAACCATACCAAGCCATCTTTCTCTCGGCTTCTTCTGTTTCTTCTTTTTTCACTTTTGAAATTGAGAGGCTCTTTGATTTATGACCTTTTAATCCATTATTGGCTTTTAAAGTATTATACAATTTCCTTAAAATTAGAAAGAGCAGCCAGTTGGAAAAATCACCAAAAAGTCGTTTTCTTCTTCTTGATTAATTTTTTTATTATCTTGCTTTCTTTTTCTATTTCATATTCAAAATCCATTTAAATTTCAACTTTGGACCAAAGCTGTCGGTCCAATCTTTGCATGTTACACCCCAAAGAAGTAAGACAGCAGTCAAGAAGGGCTATGGGACGATTTTATCTTCTTTAACATGAGAAAGTAAATCTCGAATTCGATTTTAACTAATAGAATTTCTTTACCGCTTTATTTTCCTCTTTCTCTTCTTACGATATTGTGGGCTTTATTTATATAAAGGCTTACCCGTACTACGCACGATATGCGTTATATCAATAAAAATTATCAGAAAGATATATTCATACACGATTGAAGAGAATAAATATCTATAATTAATTTTAATAATCCCAGATCTTAGAGTGGAGAGAATAAATGGAAAATTACTTAATCATTTCTTGCATAAAAAATGAAAACTAAGAGCATTTTGAGAAATGAAAAAGTGATATTGAAAGGATCTCCTCCTTAAAAGTAGTAATATATTTTTTTTAAAAAAAATAAACATCTCGTCTCTAAATGTTTTTTAGAGGGAAAGTAACAGTAGTGGCGACTCAGTCACCTCCTCCACTACGCAATGTTCGAGCTTTCGTATTTAATCACGAACATATTAGACGAACTGAATAACTAGCACCGACGTTGACACCATCAGCATGGTACTACCAAAAAAACTAGTACAATCCAAGATGTCGGTGCTCGCCATGGTGCAGGGAAAGTCTTCAGTGAAACCGTTATACCATATGTCAATGACGATATGGTATATTCATTCAATTAGAGCTTGACATGTAATCAACAACTATACAAATATAATTACTAAATTCTAAAATTTCCTAAAAATATAAGAAAGCTCTAACAAATGGTGAATCATAATCGGACAAATATATAAATAGTGAATTCTGATTGGACAGAATTGAACCTGCGATCCTAATTTTATCAAATTACATGCGAGTGAGATTTAAACTATTAGATCAGCGCACGCACTCGTAGTGGAGAGAAAAATTTATTGAGCAAATAATGATGACTACAATCATGGGGAGATATTGGTAACTATATTTTATTCCCAAAAAGGCATGAATAATAAATAAATAAATAAATAAATCAAATAAAATACGTGTCCTTTATTTTGCGATGATTTAAAGAGCAGGGCAAAAGGCTGAGTGTCGGTGCTGGCTGTGGTCAGAGGGAGGGATTGTTGCAGATGCACGCACGATTAACACGTTGCTTATAAAGATCATCCATGCACGTATAATAAATAAACAAAAAGTAATTAATTTAATTAATTAATTTGTTGATTAGTATTTATTTTCCGAATTTCCTTGCTTAGTCTCAATTAATTTCAGAATATCCTTTTATTTTTCCTCACTCCATTTTAACCTTTTTCCTTTTAGGGGATGCGTGGATGACGATTAGCCTATGAACTCGAGAAATTATATGAAACATCATGTAAATTTCGTTCGATTTTATTTATTTTTATTAAATTTCTTATTCCCCCTCCCGAACACATTCTCTTACACTGAACCCGCTTTGTCCCGCCCCGATTTGGATGGGTCCGACCCGACCCGTGCGTGGGTCAGGGCGAGTCTGGATCTGTTTCATGACCCAACCCTCTTGACTTGTCCATATTATACAGTATTGTATTATATAATTATATATTTTAAAATTAATTTTACTATATTTATGAATGCTTTTATCCTAATAAATTGAATAACAATCGTTCTATTTTAACGAAATTGTATAAATTCTTAATTTGTTTAAATTTATTTACCTACAATATTATAAATATATATCGTATGTTAAATTATATTTACATAACAGTAATTAAATTTTCTTTAAAAGGGTCGGCCCGCCACTTCAAGAAATCAGTTTTTTAGTGATGAGTGTTATAACTTATATGTGACTATAATAGAGTTAGTCACTAAAAAGCTTATATTTACTACAGTTGATTGGTTGAGATGGTGTGACATCTCTTCTCCTTAAGTAAGATTAGAGGTTCGAATCTTGTGAATTGATAGAATTTATCTTATGAGTGTTTTACTCCCTAGTGGACCCTCCCGGCTCGTACTGGATTAGTTAGGACTTATTGAGATTCTGGATACCGGTGATTCAAATAAAAAAAAAAAGAAGCTTATATTCAGTGATAACATCATAAAGTATTGGAACAGAAAATATTTCAAAAATTGTGACGTCATAATTTGGCGACCCTTCAGGCAATAGATGTGATTCAAGGGGGGGAAAATATGGCTAAAAGTGGGGATAAAAAGTAGGAGTATTCACGGGTATACGGTAGATTTGAAATTAGTAGGAGCTTACCTTGTTTGGTATGTTATAGATAAATCTCAATGAAATTAGTGTAAGTTTTGGATATTAAGGTAAGGAACCGGTCGGTACCAACGCAATGGGTACCCATTGTTAATTGATCTGCACAATTATATTTAATCGTTCACAACTTACTTGTTTGAATTCCAGTTCTCGAATCGTTTAAATAGTTATATTCTTAACTCGATGAACTTTCATTTGACATAGTAATTATGTATATTTGATAAGTTTATCATATCTAAAATATTATTATAATTTTAAAATTAGTAATTGTAGCTACACGACCTGTGCTACGCACTGTGAGCATTGTCGAATATGATTTGAAACGATAAAAATATTATTATGCATTAATGGAACAAATTGGTAAAAATATATGAATCAATTAAAGTGTATGCTTAGAAGTTATTTTTCCAAACGAATACAAATTGAATCGCAGGTAATAATAGTAGTTTCTACAATACATAGATATTGACAGAGGTAAAAGAAAAATCAGTTAGCAAACAGGATACCTGGAACCTGTGATATATTAAAGATCCTGAGTATAGTTTGGTTCAAAGGTTAAATAGGGTACGATTCGCTTATAAAATTTAAGAATCGATCTTATATAGGGTGGTACAGTTTGAGTACCATAAAAAATACAGAGTACACGAACTCACCCTAATAAGAAAACAATCTATTCTTTATAAACCATCACACCTGGTAAGTTTATAAATTCAACTAAGTATATTTACAAGTACATGTGTAAGAAAGATTGGAAATGGGTGAACAGCAAACATGGAAAAGAGAAAGGGAGAGTTGGTAAGCGATAGAAAATAGTTGTCGCGTGGAGGCTGTTAAGGCTGCGACATGGAGGCTGTTGAGGCCTTGACGGTTGAAACTCTATTTTAGTGTATATATAGTATAGATATCTTACTATTATAATCACAAGGATGCGTTATATTTACCAAATACGACATTTACACTCCTAACATATCATGGTGGCCGGTTGTTTTGTGGGTTCACATTACGTTAGATTCGAGTGTAAAACTCTTAATTAGTTAAATTTGAGATCGGAAGAAAAATGTTCGGTTCGTGGCAAGTTTATCGAGTACGGAAAAAAATTCCGACTCGTATGTTAGTCTGATGACGGAAGGAAAAGACTCGCCTCGAGGTAGTTATTCCCCTCACCCGATATCGGAAGAAAAATGTCCGACTCGAGATCAGTTATTGAGGACGGGTCTTTAATTACACATGGCAAGTGTAAGTCACATTGCCACGTGAGGACAGGTGCTGAGGAATAACTCTCACGTCAGGTAATTAAGAGATTATAACCTGATTTAAACGAGATTTGGATAGCGCTATCTAATAATTTAGATTTTTAGCTGAAAATGGACTCAGTGTGTTGTAGGACCGGACGAATATTTTACATCAAACGACCGACGTCGAACTCGAACCGAGCCCCACCAAAGAAGTAGCTTTCGTTACCTTCCCAAATGAGGGTAGGTCTAGATTAATTGCTAGTGAGGGAGATGTACAATAGCTGGCATTGTCGAGGGAAGAGGGGCCCCGAAGAGGACCCAGCTGCCCACGGATTATACTTGTAGAACTCCCAAACAGAGCGCATGGAGCTGGCCGTTTCCTGGACAATATTATAGTCAGCATGGTCGAGGAAAGTAAAAAACGTATCATTTTTTAAAAGAACGGTTCGGATACACTATAAGAAAACTGTCAAATACTAACGGATATTCCTGACGGATCAACCGACGGAATGAAATCCGTAGGAATTTCCGACGGATAATCCGTAGCAAATGTCTACGGAGTTTACCGATGGATTATCCGTCGGAAATGTACCGACGGACTAATCCGTAGGTAAATCCGTCGTTATATCATGGCGGGAAGCGCGCGAGAGTTTTGCCGACGGATCATTCCATCGGTAAATCCATCGGTATGTCATGGCGGGAAGAAAGCGGGAGATTTACCGACGGACTAATCCGTCGGATAATCATGGAGAATGCCATTGCATGTTTTACCGACAGATTCACCTACGGACGAATCCGTCGGTGAATCATGGAGAAGACGATCGCGTATTTTACCGACGGATTCCTCCGTCGGTATTTAGCAGTTTTCTTGTAGTGATAATCAATCATACATTGATTATAAACATTATTAATAGAAAAATGTCCGTATTTTTATGCATTTCTTACAGATATTATTTGCTCAGGCTCGAAGGCTCTGTGCGGTTTTAATGAACCGGCTCGGGAAGGGATTATGGTGCGGTTAGACTCGGATTGGCACGCGTGAACAGTTTTCGACTCTCTATAGGATAGCATGAGTTAATTGACCTTTTTTTTTTCATCTGTGCCATTGATATTCAGAAGTTTTATATACTCACAAATTATCTACGTCGTTGATGGTACAGTACGAGTTAATTGACAGTTTTAGCCTTTAGGTATGCACTCCCTTTCTCCTGTGCAATTTTCCCATTTTGTCTATGGCATGGAATGCTGCCATGTTATGTAGCACTCGGCTCCGGTCTAGTCCGGTTTCACGGTTGAACATCCCTTCAGAAAAAATACTCTGAATTGTTCCTGAGGATACGTGCAATTTTTCGGTTTAATCAGATGTCGTCTCTGCGCTTCATCGACAGTCAAACAGTCGAGATTCTTAGATCATGAGCGCCGATATCAGGTTGAACCAACAATTCATCAACCATTGAACCGTCGAGATTCTCAATCGGTTCCATGGAGATCCATATGTCCACCGATAGATAAAATCCTCTCGATCATGAATTTTTTCATTCATAAGATTAAAGTTGAATGAGATATTGAACCATCTGAATTGATTGGGACGATGAAAATGAGTTATGTATTATAATTATTTGCCAATATACATGCAATAATTAGACAAAATAATTGGGGAGAATAAATGCTTGGGGAGGAGGGCAGGGAGGAACCTACGCCCACCCACGGGGCGACGGACGGTGATGGGGACGGGGCTCCTTCCGGGGGGCCGGCCGTCACCGTCAAAGTCCGTATTATATCCCCATAAATGTGACCTTTTTCCGGTGAGATATTCTTTCCGAAACCTCCATTACGTCTCCATTGCTTTACATACGATCTTGTCGGTGGCTCTCTTTCTCTCTCTCTCTCTATCTCGAGAATACGAGAAAGTCTTCATGGAGCGGTCATAGTACGGAGGTGATACTGATGTGGTATATCCGTTCAATTAGAATTCACCATTTATATATTTATCTAATTAGAGTTTATTATTTATTAGACTTTTTAAATATTTTTACCATCTATATATTATTTTCAATTAAGGTTCACCATTTATTTAAGGATTTTTTAATTTTTTTGAAGATTTTTTAGGATTTAATAACCATAACTATACGACTATTGATTACTTGTCAAGTCTCGATTGGACGGATATACCACGTCAGCATCACATGCGTAGTATAACTGCTTCACTTAAGACGTTCTCCGAGAATAAAACGGTCATATCAGGTGGACGATACTACCATGGTATATCCGTCCAATTATAATTCACCATTTATATATTTTTCCAATTATAATTCACATTTTATTATATTTTTTAATATTTTATTACTATTTATATATTTTTTCTAATTAGTGTTCGTCGTTTATTTAGGCTTTTTTTTAATATATTTTTAAGGTTTTTTTCAAATTTAATAATCATAATTGTATACTTATTGATTACATGTCAAATCCTAATTAGACGAATATATTAGGTCAACATCACTTAGATGATATGACTGTTCCATCAATAACTTTCTCCACTCTCTCTATGTTTCAATGCAGCTTATCATCAACTACTCTAATTAATATCGGTTTGACATTAAAATATATA